>JAAOAS010000534.1:0-38777 GCA_013396035.1 Fusarium pseudocircinatum | reverse complement strand
GTATATGTAAACCCTTTAGAAAATTTATATATACACTTAATATATTAATTATCTCTTACTGCTAGGTTAAGAATACACCTTTAATTTATTTGATTTAATAACCTATTCTGTCTATCTTGTCTCTAAAAGTCTTATTTATGTTTCCCGACAGATAGGCGGCCTTTTCTGGCTAACATTTGTGGAACTGAGTTCTAGTAGACACCACCTACACTAACTCGAACACATTACAGTAGATTTCACAGTACACATTAACCTAATACTAACATGTAGCAATAAACGAGGAAGTATGGCAAGATACCTAGCACACTGGTGGAACAACTCATCTCGTCACAATGTTTCACTATTTATCCGTAGTTAATTTTATTCTATTAAAATTTAAGAGAGGCGTTGTCGGCATTGAAAAGTTGGGGAAGGCGGCTTTGTCTGTATTTCATTGGCTACTGTTATTTAGCGTCTACGATTTTCCTGTCCCAGCGCAGATCTTTCATTATGATCTCCACTTATTATCATGTAAAGAGAGTATGGGGGTCGACTCCAGGCGTGCAAACCGGGTCTATTCCCGATGCAGGCGTCGGAACAAATCTTCAAACTGTCGAAAAGTTACTAATATAACTGCTTTTCAATCGGAAAAGGTACAAAACCCTTACCATCTATTCCTCTTCTTACACTACCGTTTACCAACCGCAGATTGACACGGGCTTCTTTCCCACATCACTTTGCACCGCCTTCGCCGAATTGTCGCGCGATAATGTCTGAACCACAAGAGCCCGTGCCAGTCTTGAGCCCCAAAGAGCGGTTCACTTGTCTCAAGACAGGCAACATCGACGCTGTCATCGATAGCGAGTCACAGCTCCTAGTCTCGCTCAAGCGAAGAGGCGAGGACTTTGACTTTCTTCCTTCGAGAAGCTATCATCAGCGACGCAACGATGGGCAATATCACTGGGGCGATGTTACCTATCGTTACCGCCACGGCAGTGATGGATGGATCGATGGTGATTCCGCCCAGAAGCGCTCTGCAGTCGAGCCTCTCCAGATGGACTCTAGCTTAGCTGCAGCTGATCTTGGTGCTACTGTCCCTGAAGGTCCTCTAAATATCATCAGGGAATGGCTTGAGGTGAATGGAGACCTCGCCTTGCGATTCACGATTCGCAATACCAGCCAGCAAGATGTTGAGATCGGTAGCTTAGGACTTCCCATCGAGTTCAACTGCATCTTTACTGGAAAGACCCAATCTGAGATGCAAGATCAGTGCTGCCTCTTTGATCCATACATCGGTTTCGACGCTGGTCACCTTCGAGTCGCCCCTGTCAATCCCAAGACTGGGTCTCCATCTGGATTGCTCGTCACGCCACTTCAGGGTACAGACTCTCCTTTCGAGGCCTTTCGAAACCTCGAAGAACCACGTTTGGAGGATACTGCTTATGGGACCCATACGTTCGAAAATCTATATGAATGGCAAATCTTGACCAGGGCATGGGCGGAAAATGAGTGGGCCCAATCCAAGGCAATGCCATGGCATGAACCATCTAGCAGAATACTCAGTGGCCTTGATTCCTTTCAGATTGGTGTGCGGTTCACCATTACAGAGGGTCTTAGGGGGTTTGACGAAGCGCTTAGAAGAATAGGCACGCCCTCGGTGGTTGCTGTACCTGGTTACATCTTGCCCCAGGACTTACCTGGTCAACTTCTGGTTAGCTCACTGTCGCCAGTCAAGTCATTTTCCAGCTTTCCTGAAGGTGCCTTGATAATACGAAAGTCACTCGAAAATGTCTACGCGGTCCACCCATCTGGTTCCAATTCTATTTGGGGACGTGCTCGCTTGGAAATCCGCTACCAAGATGGGAAATTGCAGACTGTTCATTATTTTATCACCAAACCAACAAACGAAACACTCGACGACATGGGTAATTTTCTGTACACCAAGGCATGGTTTACCGATGAGACCGATGTCTTTAACCGAGCCCCGTCCATTATGTCATACGACTATGAAGAAGGGAATATCATTCTACAGGATTCCCGTGTATGGGTATCTGGCTTGAGCGACGAGGGTGGCACTGGTGCCTATGTTGCTGCAGCCATGAAACAACTCTTGCAACCCAACCATGAGGAGATGGTGAAGCTCGATGAATTTGTCAACAAAACTATCTGGGGCAAGATCCAGCTACCTGATCATTCAGTCAAAAAATCGCTCTTCTTTCATGACCCTAACATTGGCTACCACTATGATCAAAACGTAGATTGGTCCCAGTGGGTTTCATGGAGTCGTGAGGACGCGAACCTCGTGGACCGTGCATACAATTATGTCCATCCCACAGCCGTATATTGGGTCATGTACCGCCTGGCGAGAGCATACCCGAAGCTCCTTTCCCAAACTTGGGACTGGTATCTTGATCACGCCTGGGCCACCGCGTATCGTATGACCGAGTCTGACGTACAATGGACCAAGATGGGTCTCATGGGCGAGACTGTCTTTGGCTACATCATTGTTGATCCTCGACGGGAAGGGCTTGTCGAGAATGCCATCCTTCTTGAGGGCAGGATGAAGGTACGCACTGAGAACTGGAATTCTGAGGCTGTTCCTTTCGGGAGTGAAGCTCCTTGGGACTCCACAGGTCAAGAAGGGGTTTACTACTGGGCCAAGTGGGTTGATCCTCCAAAGATTGTGCCTTGCGTCAACACTAACATGGATTTCAGATTCTTTGGGTTCGACGACCTGGCAGCACGCACCGTAGATAGTGTGCTCGGGTACATGCCTACCGTACCTCACTGGGCATGGAATGGTAATGCCCGTCGGTACTGGGACTTTGAGTACGTAAAACAATGTTCTCTCTTCGTCGATCCTGGCTAATCTCAGACAGTGTGGCGGGAAAGCTGCGACGCATAGAACGCCAGATCCATAACTACGGATCCTCACTAAACTCCCAGGTTCTCCTCGATGCGTTCCGTCACGACCCTACGGACTTATACCTACTGCGTGTCGGTTATGGCGGCAGCCTAGCTCCCATAGCCAACATCAACCAGGAGGGGTTCCCCTCCACCGGATTCCATGCGTGGCCAGACACTATGAAGTGGGATGGCTCTACTGGTGACTACGGCGGTGCCTTTCTCGGTATGGCTCTCAACGGGGGAACATATATCACAGAAGTCCCCGAGATTGGTCCTGTAGCTTTTGGTGGAACTTTGACGCGGTCGTTGGGAAGGACAACAGTTGTGCTAAAGAGCGCTGTTCGCCAGAGAGTGTATATTGGCTCCCTTAGACTGATGATTGAGATCGACATGGGCCAGATCACCTACTTACATTACTCTGACGATGCCGTGTCCATTTTCGTTGAGGGGTCGTATAGTGCTCCTGACCTAGACTCGGTAGTGGTCTGGCTGACTTCAACATCAAGTGCGAAATGGCATGTCACCAATGAAGACTCTCTGGAGAGGCGAGGTGGGTGGAAATGCGCCGCTGATGGGTCCGAGATTAGCATCGTACGAGTATAAGATCCAGGGTCGGCCAATCAGTGCCGGCACCAGTCTTTACCAGTAAATTGTCACCATGGTCGAAATATCTATCCATAAAAACAGCCAGAAAAACAGACACAAGAGCAATATTTAGAACTAGAATCACTTTACCTACTCTAGAACCTGCACGAGCCTCGGCGTGAAAGACTTTCTCGGCGTGCGAGTTTTCCATCGCTTGACCTGGTTATGGTCGCAGTCGCATAAGAGCTGCTACGGAGATACAGTACAAGGCTATGTCCAGTACACCATCAGCCGAGCTACCTTAACCTACCTGATGGGCTCAAGCTCAATAGCCCTTAACAGTACCACTTCGACATGGTAGTTCTTGAAAGCATATGAAACACAAAATCGCGTGGCGAATGACTCTGAGCATCATTTCACCGCTGGCGCAACTATCACTGTTACAAAGAAAACATAAATCTCCCCATTAACTATTCTGATATTTCAGGGCAGGACGACACCAACTGGAATAGTCTCACAGGTGCAAGCACAAGCGAGGCGTGCACTTCCTGCTGGATCTAATGATATTGTGCTCGGGTCTATCGAACAATCTAGGCACGAGCCCTGTCATCACCTTACATTTACATTCTTCTGGGCTCCCCCTAACAATTTTACTAGGCGAAGCCTTGGATGGTACCTTTGGTGAGTCGATTTTAACTCAACCAACCTGGCTTTCACACAATCTCGCTATAGGCGCGCTTTGACAACGATTGTCTTCTTGATACAGTGCTTATTCATGCGGCAAGCCTTGCCTCGGACCATTCAATTCCAGACTGCTTTGCCGTGGGAGAAGCAGGTCTATTAGTGCCTAATGTTCAGGTAGCCCTGTATAGCTAGGTGCAGTCATAGACGAGCATCACCAAGACGCCTGATCATGCGCGCAGCCGCGTATTAGCACTTGGGGTAAGCCTGACCTCCTCTTTCCCCTGTGGATATTGCCAACTTGCGCCGCTCCATAGAAAACACAGTTGTGTAGCTCATTTCCCTGCTATTTCTTGCTGCTTGCGATTGAACCTCCCGCTTTGATCCTTGGCGACCGATGGATCAGCCACGCTGAACATGAAATATCGGACCGAGACCCTACGGAAGTGAATGTGATCTCCACCTGCGACCTTCAAAGCCGACAGCTTCCCCGCATTCATAAGATTTGGCGAATAAGCACCGATCAAAGCCGACAAACCCCCTCCAACGCCACAATCAGACAGAGTACTACCAGGCTTCGGAACCAATACTCGAAGCTACACTGTACCACTCAAAATAGGTTAGTCTTCCATTACGACTTTGACGCTTTCCTCTCGACCTAAAGTGTAACCGAGTCTGGGGTCGCTGCTGAACTGCAGTTACATGGATTGGCCAAAGCTATATTTATATGCCCCCCGCATTATCCCCAGCTTTCTAAGATGACACAAGTAACTCATCGACCACTCCTATCTATCGTTTATCTTCTTTGCAATGTCCTCTATGCTAGACAAGTGGCGAACCATGGACCCTCAGCGGAGGAGGGCATGGGAGCTCTTCCCCGTCCTCTGTATGGCGTGGTTGTTTTACGCTCTCGATGGTGCAGTGATCAGTGTTATGATAACCAACGCTGACTTCAAGAGGGTTTGTGCTGGCACACTTCGTTGAGACATTATCTGACCTAGTAACAAGACATTCGCGCTCGATGACAGCAGGCTGGGCTTGTATGTTTTGCTGCCGGCCATTGGCGCTCTGGTCAGCACTGTTGGGTTCGGTGCTGTCATCCCAAAATATACCGGTCGCAAATGGGGATTCCAGATTGCTACCTGCTTTGTGGTTTTTGGTGTCATCCTGCAAACTTTTCCCGACAAATGGGGTTCGTGGTACTAGAGCTGTACCGAAAGAATTCTGCTGATTGTCTTATAGAAGCTCTTTGCACTGGCCGGTTCTTGATGGGCTTTGGTGGTGATCTCAATGGAATGGTTCTGGGATGGTACGTTACCGAAGCATCTCCTAAGAATGTTCGTGGTAGAAGCTTGATTCTTGTTCAACAATTCTCAAGCTCCTTCTTTGCTATCGTTGGGTATTGGGCAGCGTACGGTAAGTATCCCTCATCTGAGCCGCTTTCGACGTGTACTAAGTCACATACCACCTTCAGGTATCGCGTTCCTCGACCAAGAAAAGGCCTACAGCTGGAAGGTGGCCAACTCCCTGCAGTTTGCTCCCGCTATCGTCTTTTTCCTCCTAGTTTTCAAGCTCGTCGAATCTCCCCGTTGGCTTGCAGCCAAATATCCCGATGACGATATGCCTATGCTGCGAAGTTTGGCATGGCTACGAGGGAAGGAGGTTGACCACCCAGATCTCATTGCAGAAGGTAGAGAAATCAGAGATTATGAGATTTGGTCGCGTGAGCACGAGGCTACAAACCCCCTCAACATATTCATGGAGAAACGACTCACAAAGCGCTGGCTCTACGCCATGGTGCCTCTACTCCAGCAACAGTTCTGTGGAGTCGGTCTTCTCGGAGTGAGTTCCCGCCTCGTCGTGATGTACCAAGTTGCTTGACTAACCTTCTCGAAAGCTTTACGCGTCCATTATCTTCCAACAACTTGGCCTCAACACGCAAAAGAACGCTCTGCTTCTGAATGCATGTCTCCAGATTCTTTACGCTATTGCCGCCTTGGCATCCTCGTACTTCGTTGAAAGACTTGGAAGAAGGACATGCATCCTGACAGCGTCGGTCATCCAGTCCGCTAGCCTAGCTTGCATCTGTGGCCTAGCCGTAGGAACTGAGAAGAGCCCCAGCACAGTCGCAAATGCTTTTATAGGTGAGGCCTCAGACTCACACACACCAAGTGCTCCGCTAACTACCAGTCCAGTCGTCTGTATTGTTGTCAATACCACAGTTTACTGGCTATTGGGTACAGGACCTACCGTTGTATATATCAACGAGATCTTTCCTAACCACGTTCGAGAGATCGGAGTCGGAGCTGCTAATGCTATACCCATTGGTGTTGCTGTCGCCTTGGGTCAGCAATGGCCATCCGCTACCACCAAGCTTGGGCCACGCTCGTACTTCATCTTGCTCGGAACCTGCACCCTCGGCACTATCCTTTGCTGGTTCTTTGTCAAGGAGCCCAAAGGCTTGTCTATCGAGAGAATCGATGTGGTACGTGATTTCACCTTGCCCATGTGGCTGACTGGTACTGACGGATTACCCAGCTTTTTGGTGAGCAGGACAAAGTTGAGGTCATGGAAGCCAAGTTCAGCGAGGCACGTGCTGCCAAAGAAGAACACGCTCCTGCGACCGAAATGGTGGAGAACCATAAACAAGAGTACTAATAAAGTGCTAGATTATGGGCTAGTGGAAATGATTCCATTGGTGGTCAGGCTGCATCAGAGGATTCTATTGTGTTAGGGCATACCATGTTTAACCCCATGCAGAGACTGGTCTGATTCCAAGGCGGGATGGACCTTACTCGCTAGCACTGCTGGACACAATTCCCATCACGCAGTCGGCTAGAATATAGTTAATGTCGCATTGATGTTAACGGTGTGAAATACCAATGCCTGTATGGTGGCATGACCTGGAGAGCCGCAACTCCGCCGCCCTTCTTTTTCTCAGCTACTTCGTATACTTCCTCTCGTGAATCCGCTACTGTATGTAGTCTTCTAGATTCCATAGGAGCTCCGTCCTCTTACTTATCTCTTATATATTAACCAGCACCATATCTTCATTTTCATCTAAATGTTCAAGTTGCTATCTCAAGATCTCTAACACTGAACCTCATTTAATCTATATTCTAACTATTAACTTTCTAGCAGGTAACAAATGGGGATTTCACAGTAACCATGACCTTCCCGAAGTCCCTCTGGTGAGAGTTATAACTTTCTTACGGGGGCATTCTTACCCAGGTACAATCTGAGCCTCTGCATTGTATTAATAGACATAAACTTTATCTATCTTCAGAGCCCCTAAAGAACTGCTCTAAATATTCCTTCATAAGAGGATCTGTTCAGTTACTCCTCGTTTTCTTCAGTAGAATCAAGCTATGTCATTTTTAAGGTTAAAAGCTTTGCCGATTTCAAAACCTAAACTGCCAGACCAATCAGAAGCATCGAACCCCGCCCGGCTGATATCATCAGAGGAGACTTAACAAAATGGAATTCCACCTCCACAAGTCTCATCCGTCAATCAAGACACTGATAGACCAATTTCTCTCAGAACTACCAGCATGCGCGTAGTGTCGTCGTGTAGTACCTGCAGGTACGCTCTGTCATGCTCCCAGATAGGTGCTAATCGCTGACTATGTAACAGGACTAGAAAGAAACGCTGCATTGCGAGTACTTCAGATGCAGCATGCAAGTTTTGCTTGCTGAAAGGCCTGCGTTGCGACGCACCGCATCTTCGCAAGTTATCAGATACCGTAAGCTGTGCTTCAGGACCCGCGCCAGCAACTACCAGTCCTTCAGACACCTCACAGCCCTCGGAGAACTTTAGTCTAAGTCCAGAGAACGCTCAATTGGCTAGCCAGGGCGGATCTACTTCAAATAGCGTTCAGGCTACACTTGACGATCGGAGCCTGTGTGAAGAGCTCATTCACATCTACTTTAAAGTTATTCATTCCAATCAACATTTACTTTTTCACCATACCTCCTTTTTGGATAATCAGCAAGAGGGTTTGATTCCTAGATATATCTTGCTGGGCATCATAGCGCTATCAGCTAGGTATGTGAGCTCCTCCCCCGCAGACTATGCTAAACAGATCCAAGGTTCTCTTCACATCCTTCCTTTAAAAATATCAACCCATGGCTACGTGGAAAGCCCTTCTTCGAGGAAGGCATTCGATGCTTCGATAGAAGGAAAGAGCTGGTTTCTATCGAGGCTATTCAGGGATGTGTTCTACTCGGATTCTATGCCTTTACTGATGGGGACACTGCTCGGGATGATTTACTCAGCTGCCAGGCCATCCGAATGTCGCAGACCCTTAAGCTACCAACAACTTTGAATCCTAATGGGCTCAAGAGAGAGATCGAGATAAATAGTATGTTCCTATGATAATCCTCGACCGCTGTGACTGACCTGGCCTAGTATACTGGCAAACGTGGATGGTGGACCGATGGACATCTGTCAGGTCCGGCTGGCCGATACAGTTACGGAACGATCCCAATCTTCCCAGGCCCCTGCGACAAGAGGTTTTTGATCTCCTAACACCGGACAGTCCGCCTTGTGATCTCAGCAATTCTGACAGCCTCAGAGGATCGAGCATGTGGGGGTTGATACTTCCATTGACTCAATGGCACGCCGAGGTAGTCAGGCTGAACTTCCAGATCGCGACCGAAGTGAGTTTGGGGCTCGAACACCACGATGCAGTTCACGGCCTGTCGACACAGCTGAGCGATTGGGCTCAGAGTTTACCTCCTCATCTCCGAGATACACCGCAGAACTTTCGCGAATACTCGCGTTGCGGATATGGTCGCCTGTTCTCAGTCATGCACATAATTTATCACCATACGTGCCAATCGCTGTTTTACCAATTCCTTGCAAAGTCTGTTTCACGGGCAGGAGAAGTTACGGCGGACGACATGGTTCTTACTTGTGCCGAACTGTGTAGATCTCACGCTACGTCCCTAAGTAAGCTGTATTGGGAACTTAATATAGCTTCACATCTGGACTGTCTCTGGTCTCCAGTTAACAGCCATCTCCTTGTTGTTGCATCAACAATCCATCTCCACACAATGCTTTTACAGCCCGAGAAAGCAGAGGCCACCGAGGCAAAAGACCTTCTTGAGCAAAACTTCATTATGCTTCAAGAGCTACAAAGATATTGGCCCACTACTGAGTTTGCTTTTTCTCGCTTGCAGGCTTTTCATAATGCTTGCCGAGTCAGCAATATCTCCAAAACATTCAACATGGATAGGTGGATGGCAAATTTCCTCAATCGATATGATATGTCTGTTCAGGATAGAGATTTGGACACATTGGATACAGAGCTAGCTGACCTAGGGACAAGTAGTACAGATAATGAACTTTGGGGAATATTATTTGGTGATGATTTAGAATGGAAATAATTATTTCTAGATTTACTTTAATAAATGCTCTACACTCGGGGCGTAGGAGAGAATGGTAATCCAGCCCATCGATAACAGGCAATTGAGAGCGAAAACTGCATTGTATATATTACCTGCTGAAGCATTTGAACAACTGAGAAATTTCCGGCTCGTCCGCCGTCAATGGCGATACGCGAAGCTTGTCCCACTTATACAAGTCCAGATATCCCTGCTGGTACTGGCTATACGTGTATAGCAAACGGGCCTTCCGCAGTATCCGTATCTCAGCTAATGGATACTGACACGGAGTGCAAACTGAATGGCTAGTGAAGTGGGCTAAAAATAAGCTTAAGACATTTGATGTCCAGTGCCCCTGCTTTGGAGGAACTTGCCGTGTCAGGTACGCGCCCTTACGAATCCAGGGGCTAAGTCCGCGTATTGTAATACACGGTTCCTCAATGCATTCGATAAGTACTTCAGCAATAAGAATAAATAATCTCTGGTCTTCTCTAATTATGTGCTTTCAATCTGTTATTCCTTTAGCTGTTAAGTATTTGTTGCATTTCCTTATCTCTCTCATTCATTTACCTGTCCTTACAGCATAAAACACACTCATTTGCACCAGACTCGGCACTCCACAATCATTTTCATCACCATTACTCTCTCAAAACATCATCATGGCAGGGTTTACTTTCTACAATTATGAGCCCTCCTTACCAGCGGCTGCAGCATTTGTCATAATCTTCACCACCACCGCTCTTATTCATTTATGGCAAATGTTCCGGCATCGAACATGGTACTTTATCCCATTTCTCATCGGCTGTCTCTGTAAGTACTCAACTCTCCACAGCAATGGAAGAATGCTGATTCTCCACAGTTGAGGCATTCGGCTACGTCGGCCGTGCACTCTCCGCAAACGAAGCTCCAGACTACACCAAGAACCCGTACATCATGCAGTCGATATTACTCCTCCTCGGTCCCGCACTCCTCGCCGCGTCTATTTACATGATATTGGGCCGGTTGATAGTTCTTTTGGATGCCGGTCACTTATCCTTGATTCGAACAAAGTGGTTGACCAAGGTTTTCGTCATCGGCGATGTGCTATCGTTCCTGGCACAGAGCGGAGGTGGTGGTATGCTCGCATCAGCAAAGTCCAGTGATAAGGTCAAGATGGGTGAGAACATGATCGTTGGCGGATTGCTTATTCAGATTGTCTTCTTTGGCTTCTTCATGGTCGTCACGGTTGTCTTTCACATGCGGATTCACTCTCGCCCAACATCTCGATCTCTTGTCCTGAACACTCCATGGGAGAAGCTGATCTTCATCCTTTATGCTTCGAGCCTTTTTATCCTCGTTCGGTCTGTTTTTCGTGTCGCGGAATATGTTCTTGGGAAAGATGGAGCGTTGCAGGCTCATGAGTATTGGTTTTATATCTTTGACGCGACGCTCATGTCGTTTGTTGCCATTCTCTTCAATGTCTTCCACCCGAGCAAAGTCATCAACAAGCTGGGAGACGAAAAGCCCAGATATACGGTGGATGAGTATCCCTTGCATAGCGTATAGTTCCTTCAAGCCCTACAGGGAGCTTAGCGGGTGTATCATAGCGTGTCTCTGTTATCAGACACTTAAAGGGATAATCAGATATGTATTAATAGATAGACTGCGACGACAATCCTCTTGATAGATTATGATATGCTACCAGGTTGCTTATTTTTCCCCCTTCTCAGGTTCCATTTGCGGGCTGTGTATAGAGATGTCCACCAATTGTGGTGTTCATGGTCCCATTTGCCTGGAATATGTTCTTCAAAATGTCAATAGTCAGATTAAAGCCATCCGGGCTTGTCTTCTTGGTACTTTTTGAGCTTCCAGTTTGAGTTAGGTCAGAATACCAGTCGACATGACTGAGCGTCAGGGATGGAAACGTGGCGTGAACTGTTTCTGATCCTGACAGGAACGTTGATCCATCATCTGAGAAGTGATGATAGACCACACGGATCTCACTGATGGACGCATCATCTCCCCCAACAATCTCGACATCGGCATATCCACAACTGAGCCCCATCAGTGTATAGTTCCCAGGCGTTGGCTCGGGACGCTGTGGATCAATGTCTCCTGGAGAGTAATTTACACCCCATGGGACCTCGTCTGAGATGGGATCGACTGGAGGAAGATTGAGGGGCTCCCGAGTAGTCAGAGTTGCCACGACTACACGCACTCGTCTACCTCCTGGCTCCTTAGACGGATAACATGTAAGCGGGTTTATGCCACCACATGCAGGAGGTAGCGTTTGAGCTTCACCGTACACAATCTGAGTGCCATCCGGAGACCATCTCGGGTCAGCCATTGCATTCCATTCAGGGTCATCATAATCGCCGCTACCGGGAACACCTTCCCCTTCCCCATTGATCTTCTGGCCAAAGTATTCCCCGCGGTCACCATGACGATCCAAAAGATACGGTCTGAAGAATCGTCTCTGTCCGTTATTTCTTGTCGAGGATGTAATTGATGTACTGATGAGGTCGGTAATGGGCGGAATATGTCTCATGCCGGAGAGCCACATTTGACGGTTCGTTCCCCGTGTATCCAAAACCGTCATCCATTGATCGTCGGGTGAGATAGCCAGAGGATCGCAGTACTCTGGGTGGCTTGTAAGTCGCCGGACCTTGCCAGTCTGCAAGTGAACAGCGAAGACATCAATATTGGAGGACTCGGCCGGATACCCGATGTACGCAACTTCAGTTCCTCTGCCGCTGAAACCACGAAGCTCGCCTACAGCTATGGCGTTCCGATTTATGGTAATTTGGTTACCATGCGTCGCAATAGGCTGGTCTGCTTCTGGGTTGAATAGCCGGGTGACTTTGATGAGGTCGTAACGTGGAACAAGTGGTATGCCGACTGTTGGCTTCGCGTTGAACTTCAATCTTCCGATGTACGCGTACTGACCGATCTTTCGACCGTTGGTTGTGAAAGCATTGAATCCAAGGTGGATGTCGTCGGGGTGCAAACGCATTTCCCGAATAGCGCCGCCTTCCCCGGTCCCGTCAGGGCTAGTATTCCACCGTATGGGATACACGTGGGTGAGTTGAGGTGTACAAGCCGCATCAACCAGATTATGCTCTCCACAATCGAGTATGTTGGTGCCAAACAGAATTCTTTTCCCGTCGCCAAATGCCTGGGGGTAGCTGTATGTTGGGCTCACTCCTCTGGTGCTTTTCTCAGTCAGTCCACACGTGAGACACTTCCATGGACTTCCACTGGGGAACATCGCTCCATCAGTCTTCACGACGATGATCTGGCTACCATTGTAAACGCTAGACGGGTCTGGAGGTAATGGAGCGCCTGTAAAAGTGACGTGGACCAAAACATGCTTTCCATCAGGTAAGAAGCCACCTGCTTGGAAGTCCTGGTTTGAAGCAAGAGTCATGCAGCCAGTGCCATTTGGATTCACTTCTGGCGTGCAAGCCCCGGTATTGTTGCTGGGTGCAACTGGTGGAAGGGGAAGTGTTGAAAGACTGATGGGCTCTGGATTTGGTGGCGCATGTTCCGCTTTGTCGTTCGACATAACCAATTGGGAGCTTGGAAGTGCCAATGCTCTCCCTACACAGCTCAGTATGAGTGGTTGGTAGTAATGCATTGTGATAATTGGTATGAATTACTGGGCCTTCGTGCGCGACGGATGGCATGGCCAGGTCATAAAGGCCGGTACTTATAATCCTCTGACTCTGTTGCAACTCAAGCTAGAGGCATCTGGAAAGTTATTATAAGACTTCCGTTTTCGACTTTCTACCTGACTCTATCAATGAACAATAACTCAACACAGATCGCAACGTTCTTTGAGCTACAACACAGGTCTCCAGCTCTCAATAAGAAAGAGTAATTACTATGGCATCTACATTTACATATCTATTACTTCAAGATCTCTGCATTACACCTTGTACCGCGCTAATACTCACAGCCCCAAATGAGATTAATTCCGAACTCCACACACACGTCATTTGCTCGTGCCACACACAATACGCGGAGGTCCTCACTATACGCGTATTTCGTATTACCCATCCGCGTGCAATTTCTTCCCCTTAACCTAGACCATTAATTTAGTGGAATTTGCAAAAATGAAGGCATAACCAACGCTGCACAATCGTCTTACCGGCGTTTCACATCACTTACGTAGTGTACTCCAATCAAAGGAATGTCCATACGGTCGCCATTGTCAGTACATATCATTAGCTGGTGCATTCTGCACCCAAAATGCGTGGCTGCAGACGTTGGTGCAAACATGCCAGTTACACAAAATTACGGACGGTTACAATGACGCAAGTATTGTTTCTATAACATGGAATTCGAATTGCTGTCTTTGGAGCCCTAGCTTAGAGACTTGCATTAACCATTAAATACACTACATAAATTAAAACTCTATAAGATTTTGAACAGATTTTGCGCGATATGATCCTGTCATACAGCGACGACTTTAACCTCGGGGCCTTCGATCTTCTTGACCTTGCGGCCCTCCCACCATGACATCAGACCAGCCAACAGACCTGTGCCGCAACCAAGGCCGATGAAGGTACCAGTGGCCCAACTCTTTTGCATGAAATCAGTATGAATACCTCAAATTACTCGGGGAACTGGACGCGAACTTACAGGACGATCGATGCGATTATACCCCCACATGAAATAGCACAAAACAGCTTGCAGGAATGTGTTCAGCACCATCATATAGATAGTGAATCCCAATTTCCAAAGTGGTGTTGGAGGCGCCTTCTCGCCGGTGAACGTTGTTGAGCGAGGAAGATTAGTAGTCGAGTCAGCCGGGCTTGTTGTTTGTTCCGTCGCCCAGGCCGGAGGTCGAAACCAAGCCTTATTTTGTTCTGTGAGCTTCTGCATGGCAGGGACATCTTTCCAGAAGACTGCGCGGGTGTAGCGGTACCAGTCACGGAAGCGCCATGGGGCTAGACCGAAGCCTGTGACGCAGAAGAGGGCGTTGAGGATCTGACTGTCTATCTCGAGCCATTTCTTGCGCGCTGAGTTGTTGTCGTTTGCGCTGGGATGGTTCATGGCTGGCGCGACATTGAGCAGGAGGAAGAAGAGCATTGCCTAGAGATGAAGAATTAGAAGTGCACAACAGTAAGGAGTCGAGTCGTGAATCCACTTACGCCCCATGCCTGTAGAATGTCGATTAGCTAGCTGAACTTACGGAATAACCGGACAGGAGCTACTTACCACAATATTGAGACCGTAGAGCGTGATGAGAAAGCCAGATGGGGTGAGAAAGAATTTCCAAAAGGCCTTGAGGCCGTTCATGATGGTTGGTCCCCATTTCTCCTTCTCGTCAGCTTTGTGCTTCTCATACAGACTTTGCCGTCGCTCCAATCGCTGTCGATGCTTTTCGCGCAGATGAAAATGATGATGATGGTGACGTTCCTCAGGTGCCTCGGTGATAGTCTCCTCCCTCGACGACCCTTGCTCCACGTCGACCTCTTCAGGAATTGCGACAGGTTCCTCGGTGAAAGGGTCCTTGTCAAGCTTTGGAATCACACTGGGTCTGCGAGTGAGCGTCGCTGTCTTGACCAGCGTGAGTTCGCCGTCTGGCTCGGGCACAGCGTAGCGCGCAGAGTGGCCTTGGGCGTTGAATTCGATCTTGTCGCCGCCAGATTCTGCGTCGCGGAGTTCAGTGAGATTGGGGGCTTGTGCGATGGCTGTGCCGGTGGCTTGCCACATTCCCAGCTGCGGATTGGCGTTGATGATTGATAGCGACGCGCCGCGGACGCGACCGACGAAGCCATTGTTTGGCGGCGGCTCCGACATTGCGGCTGACACTTGAGAGATCTCCTGCCTCTGGTGATAGCGTCGAATGCGAGGCTCAGTGATGTTTTGATTGATGGTGCAAGGTTCGTTGGGGTAGATCTGACGGTATTGATTTAATCTTATTTCTTCGGAGTCGGCTCTTGGTTGCTTCCGGGCTACCCGACTTACCGGATGCAGTAAAACACCGGAGTATGTTACACCGGAAAACGGCCAGCATCCCGCCTTTTACCCGCTTAATCATCATGTAAAGTTTACACTTCAAAGAACGGACAAACAGCACTAACTGAATGTGCTTTAGATCGTCGGCGACTAAAAGTGCCGACTCCGCGGATAATCCTGGTCTGTTGGTCGTTCCAGGGCCATGGAAGATGAGGCTGCTGATGATGTTTAATCTAGATGTAGCTTGTATCCTCACACGCTTGCGGTCTAGAAGTATCAAGATATCCATCCGTGCCTCTATTACTTGAATGCAGACTATCCTATAAACAACCATATTGCGTGACTCGTCCAAGACATGTGCCAAGCAAGATAAATGAGTACCACGTACTACACTGACCTACTTATTCTAACTTCCTATCGCGATAACGGACGACGTCGTCCAGAGGGGGCACAGCAGCCTGGCAACATCACGCAGGGCATTCGATTAGCCTAGCAAAATCAGCTCAGCAACCCAAGTTCCGATGCAAGTAGTTCCAATGGAATCTTTTTTTCCAACAAACCAAAAGGCATAGCATTTGAGCCAAAACAGCTCAAAACATTTCCGCATCTTTATTCATAGATAAAACAGGCCATCGTGTTTTGCAGTTAAAAGTCAACGAATACCCAGCAATGCTATTACTCCAGATAACGCAGTCCAACACACTGCCGCCATACAGATAAGTACCATGCTCGGCGCGACTCAACATTTTCCGAATATCTTCTAGAGGCCCAGGGTAGCCCAGAGCGCAAGTCCCCCAACAACCCACGGAAACATCATCCTCACAGCCATCTGCGCATTAAACTCTTGCATGAGGTCCAAGACATTCTTCGCACTGGAATTCAAAGGTTCAGTCTCTGAAGACTTTGAGTCCGCAATGTCAAGCAACTTGTACGACGGGCCGAGCATCACCTTTCGAACCCAGATCCAACCGATGGGCATGAGTCCTCCCGCAGTAGCCCAGATCTTCCAAGCCAAAGCAGAGCTGTTTTCCTTGTATTCTCCGTAGGCAATAGTGCCGATCACAATAATTGTGGTCAGGTCGACCCATGGCACAGTGGCTGACATGGACCAGTAAAAGTATTCCCACTGCTTTGCAGCGTCTTTGGGTGACTTTTGAACGATTGGGTAGACTGAGGGCAGGAGACGGTAGCCTGATGTCATGGTACCGCCGTTGATGAGACTGCCAGCGATGGCAATACCCTTGAGGGCTGGAAGGTAGGCGTGAAGGGAAGTCATGTTTGTGTCTTTATTGAAGGGTGTTTTGGAGCAAGTGATGAGGATGAAGAAGCTGTTTGTAACGGTGTTTGAGATACAGTGAAAAGAAATGGATAAAATACTTGTCTGTTCGATGTTTGCGTTTGCAATCGAAAGGGAAACCCTTTGTTATAGAAAACTATTCTTGAGCTATGGTGAGGGCAGTGCCAGCATTTACATTCCGAATTCTCATGCATGGAAACCACTGGACACTTTGTTGTCGCACGGTAAGCCGAACTGGCAGTCATCACAATACCTAGTAAGGTCCTGGTTGCGCATGCTCTTTTGGATCTTTACTCCTTAAGGAATTCCAGCTGAAAGTGACCTGAGAGTTTACAGTGCGCCACTGAGCGAGCCGCTGACGGGCTCAGGGTTCAATGTGACTCTTGAAGGGACAGTGGAGAGAGCTGAAAATCTCAACGCAGCTGCATCTACGAATGACAAACGATGGCTCACAATTCGCTCACTATCATGTTCACTCGAACTGAGCCATTCGCAATCCCCAAGACGTTCTTGGCTACAACGTTCAGGGTTGCAATATTGGCTTTAGCGCTTGCCCCGGCCTCCCCCGGCCTACATTAGCTTTTACAATAGTTAGTTACCCCTCAGCGCTAGCTCACGGTAGGCCGTGCTCTGGTCCTCTTGGGCTTAGTACGCTTTCAGTGGCTGGCTGTTCTGTGCAATTTGAGCATTTGTAGACTTCCAAGAACATGGTATCTTTCCAAAAGTCCATTTGGTCCGAAAAAAGATAAGGCTTGTATTAGAGGTTCTGAAATTGAGGCCCCCCGAGCGGCCGATCATTGTGGAGTACATGCAAAGCTATCTTAGGAGATTTTCTCGAGGTACGGAGTATCGGCAATTATGCAGCCTGTACTCTGTATCGGACATTTATCATGACGAGAACGGAAAGTTTGCACGTGAACTCATTTAACCTTCTGTAGGCTCTGTTGATGAATTTATTGTTTGGCTCTCTGTGTTATCTCATCATTACTCCTAAGTTGAACAGACATGTATAGAATTGTAAAATAAACAGTACGATTGATGACGTGATAGCTAGAACTGCACGCCAACAGCATTGACCAAGTTCTTGACAGCACCAAAGAACTCAACAAGACCCATTGTCCACCACGATCGCCTCTTCCAGCCTTCCTCAATAGGCAGTCTCTCATCTTCAAAGATAGCTCGGACGTACTTGACTGGAATCGTCTTTCCATCTCCAAAACAGCCCATCATCAGTGCGAGCTGGCCGCAGTTGACCTGGTGTTCAGCTGGTCCATAGACCAACTCTGGATTATCCTCCAGTTGCCGTGAGATACGAGCCTTGATGAACTGGGCAAGATCTGGAATGGTAAGAGTTTCACCATCATAAGAATATTCCAGCATCTCTTCGATCAAGTCTTGCTGGGGATCATTGTTTCCCTGCTTCTGAGCAATGTCCCGTCTTGACAGGGAGATGTCGTGCTCGATAGCGCCGTGAGAAGCAAGATTTTCAAGATTGAGATACTTCTTTCCATCACTGATCTGCTCCTTATTCCAGCAACCGAAATAGTCAAAGAAGGAGTAGGGGTTCTTGATGAGGGACCAAATCCTTTGCCATGTGCCGACAGGCTTCTTCATGTATGCTTTGGCTGGGTTTTGGTACTCAAAGTAGGTGGGGATGGCAAACACAGAGCCGAGGAGGGGACTCATGCCGACGTGTTTCATGGAGGCATTGAGATCATCCATGAAAATGCCGCGTCCACTGCGCTCAAGATAGCCATGGTTTGCAAGAGCATTGACGACAGGGCAGGGACTTCTGCTGGCATTGGGAGGAGCTTTGGCAAACTCTCCAACTGCAGGCGTAGGAGGCATTGAGATGGTGACTGACATGGACTTTGATGGTCTTGAGTGATGGAGAATGAACAAGTGAAAGTAAATGAGCTGATTTCACAACGGCAGAAGGACTTGGGATTGTCGTTCCTTGAATCAACATGAGCTGTTATACTATGATGAGAAGAAGCTGCAGGGTCACTGGCGAGCTTCAGTTATCATCGACCAATCGTTACCAAGCTCATTACACTGGGGTCCAGACCTGTAGCGTAGTATTTGTGGCGGCCAGTTGAGCGCTGAGCATTTCCAATAGTCCCGAGATCAACCGCACTACTAAAGCCAGAGTTTGGATGTACGGGGGGACGGAAAAGAGCCAGATGCGAGAGCTGCATTACTGCTTACATCCTGTGGCTTGCTGAAACTGGCACTGTATTTCCTCAGTTGGGTAAACCTCCCCTGCAGCTAGGACTCTCTCCGCCGGCGCACGGTACTGACAGGGGAGGACAGCATCACGATAAGCGCCAGATACCTGACCGGTTGATAACCGGATTACGGGATAGACCTTGGCGCATTAGTGCACAGCACAGCTACGACTGCTCCCGCCACAAGGCGTTTGGAGGCCCTGTAACTGCGGGAGAAGGAATGTGATGTTGCTGATCTCACCAACTGCTAACGATGCACGCGTTTTCAGCTGCAGAGGTGGCCTGAGCACTTCTGCTAGTCTGGACAGGCGCTATTTTAGACCCGTTAGCGGTCAGCCAGCCGCAACGGGCCGTGTGGAGAGTTCAGTGGATGAACTTGCAAGTGGCTGAGCGGGGAATGTGATAACGATGCGGCATTGGGTTAAAGCCGTGATAACCGCTGCTCGTATGCGTCCTCATGTTCAGCTCTGAACTTTGTCTCCAATGATCTGATTTTGTCGTTTCTTGGTTCAGAAGAGCTAAGTCTTTTGTGATAGCTGGAGGAGCAAATGCATAAAATCAATAGCGGCGGACTAGGAAATGTCACGATGACGAATGAGCAGTACACGAATGTCAGCCACGCGGCATGCAAGGTTCGTCAGCTGGAGAGTTGAGCGGGGATGGGCTAGAAACACAATGATTGAGGTATTCTTGGCGTTGCAGATGCCGAGATATGGATAACAATGCCCGAGAATTGGTTCTGATAGACCGGAGTAAGCGAGGCAGGGTCTGATCGATAGTTTGTCTTTACAGTGCATTTGCAGTCTGAACGCGGATGCCCCGTCTTCATTGACTGATATTAGGCCCCCAGGCTGCACCAGCTCAAGGGAAGCATCACAAAACATCCTGTCACTTCACAATATCTCATTTCATTTCATCTTCTCGTCTTTAACTCAACGGGTGTGCACAAGTCACTTTTACCAAGTGTACCTCCTCCTCCCCTCCCCTCCCTGCTCGTGTTCTTTTAGCAATACGGCAGAATACTCCTCACCGTCATCATGAACGGCCACTCTCAAAACTCTCATGAGCCTGTGATGAGTAAGCAAGATGAGGATCTGATGCAGCTCACGTTGCAACTCCGAAACAAAAAAGAAGCTGAGAAGTATGCAAAATATCACGGCGACAAACTGATTGGAGTATGTGTCACTGTCACATTGGATCATACTTGCTAATGTCTGTAGAACCCCATTGCTCCCAAGGTCGGCTTATGGGAAGATGTCAAATCCGTGTTCTCCAAGTCAAGCAACTGGCCCGCCTTGAAGAGGACAGCAGATGGCATCATCAAAGGCACTGGGCTTGATGTAAGTTCTCCCTGTTTTTCATAAGCCTGCGTGCTAACAATGCGTAGGGACAGAGTCTTGCGACGATCGCTGGCAGTCTTTCTGACTACAGTGTCCAACGCCAGAAGCTGATTGATGGCCAAGTCAAGGACAAGTACGACAAGATGCTTCACCGTAAGTCTACACAAACCGAGGAGAGACTGATGACTGATACTAGTTGCTTCAGCGCCTTTGACATACCTTGGCGATGCTTTCCAGTATAGAACTGCTGATGGCAAGTTCAACAGCGCCATGAATCCCCATCTCGGCCAAGCTGGTGCTCCATATGCCAAGACCGTCCCCTCAAAGACAGCACCATTGGGAGCTCTTCCTGATCCCTCTGATCTCTTTGACAAGCTCATGGCACGAGAAGAAGGTGGCCGAGAGAGCAAGTCTGGACTCTCTGCCATGCTCATCTACCACGCAACCATTATCATCCATGACATCTTCAGAACTAATGACAACGACAAGAATATCTCTGATAGCTCGTCGTACCTCGACTTGTCACCTCTCTATGGATACACCACAGAGATGCAGCGCAAGGTTCGAGATGACAAGTTCAAGCTTGGTCTCTTGAAGCCCGATACGTTTGCTGAGGACCGTCTACTTCGCCAGCCACCTGGCGTCTGCATCATGCTCGTTATGTACAACCGCTATCATAACTATGCTGCAAGACAACTTCTTCGTATCAACGAGAATGGCCGCTTCAGAGTTCCCGCCATGTATGAGAAGACCAAGCTGGTCTCTTTGATCATGGAGCATCTTCCTGAGAAAGACCAGTACGGCCAAAAGCTTCCACTGGATGACGACGTTCAAAAGATGTGCAATCATTACGAAGATGTCTGGAGACAAGTCCGCGCAGCTAGGCCTGGCGATGCACCATACGCTCCCCCCAAGACGCCTAATGAGACGGAGAAGGAGAAGAAGAAGCGAGAGGATGCTGAGAAAGCGCGGCATGATGCTCTGGAGGAGATTGAAAAGTTCAACAAGTCTAAGCTGAACCAAGACCTGGAAGACACGGCCAACGAACTCAAGCTTCTACTCAAGAAGAAAACCTTGAAGCTCAAGGATCGCGATCACCAAGCAGCTAAGGACTTTGAAGCGGCATGCGATGAATTCAAGGATGCTTGGGAAGCAGCCTGGAACAAGCAAGACGATGATCTCTTCAACACAGCCCGACTCATTACATGCGGCATGTATATCCAGATCTCAGTCCACGATTACCTCAGAGCTCTGATGGGCTTCCACCAGTTCGACACCAACTTCACGCTTGATCCTCGCGCCGACTTTGATCAGAAGAAGACGAGCCGCGGTATTGGCAACCAGGTTACGGTCGAGTTCAACCTTCTCTACCGCTTCCACTGTGCTATCTCTCTGAAGGATGAGAAATACACTGAGGACTTTATGAAGAATGTGTTGCACTTCAGGGACCCGAGCAATACTTCTCTTCCGGAGTTTCTAGGTACCATGGCTGCTGTTAAGCAGAAGGCTGCTGAGGATCACAAGTATGGCAAAAGGGAGCCTGAGCCATGGGAGGTCACTTTTGGTATCCCTGATGATGACGACAAAACAGCACCCTCCAATGGAGCTGGGTCGTCTGGCAATACTTCGGATAGTGGTATTGCTTTGAACGGTGCTTCCAACAATGTCGGCGCGGAGAAGGTCACCGAGTCCAAGCACTTCACTCGCAACCCCATCACCAACCTCTTCGATGACAACCAGATGCTTAAGGAGCTTACTTCAGCCATGGATGATCCCATCTCCAACTTTGGTCCCCGCAACGTTCCCAAGTGTCTCAAACCGGTTGAGATCATGGGTATTCTTCAAGCTCGTCGGTGGGAGTGCGGAACTTTGAATGACTTCAGAGACTTCTTTGGCCTGCCCAGACACCAGTCTTTTGAGAGCGTCACAAAGAACGTTGAGATCCAGAATGCACTCCGAGATCTTTATGAGCATCCTGATAAGATCGAGCTGTATCCTGGTATCTTCTGTGAGTCTGATGAGTACATGGGCCTGGACCCCGGTCCCAGTGAGTCTAGTTCTGCTCTTTGGTCTGCCATCTTCTCTGATGCCATCACCCTCGTGCGATCTGACCGCTTCTACACTGTTGACTGGAACACCAACTCTTTAACCTCTTGGGGTATGAAAGAGGTCACCCCCAACAACGAGGTCTGCAAGAGTTCAGTCTTCCATCGTTTACTTCAGCGTGCTTTCCCAGGCTGGTTCCCCTCCAACACCATCCGCTTCTTCCATCCATTCTACACAGCCAAGCAGAACGGCATCTACGCTGAGGCTCAAGGCTATGGTGACTGGTTCAAGGAGACAGTTGATCACCCAGAGGTCGCCGTTGCTGCCCCAGTGCAGAAACCCGAGAAACCGTTGTATCTCAGCAAGTTTGATGATATCAAGATCATATTGCAGGGAGTGAAGGCCAAGAACTTCACAAACTCTGCGTTTTACTACAAGGAAAACCTGCCTCAAGTAGTCAGAGACGTGTTGACCACGGTGGACGGGAAGCACGACCCTGAATACACGCCCGCAATTGACGATTACGTCAAGGATGTGGAAGCAGACTTGAAGAAGTATCTTGACAATGAAATGAGACACATTGTCAAGAGAGAGTCGATCTCTATGACCAACTCGACCTTCCAGATCGATGCTACTCGAGAGTGAGTTTGTTTCTACCGTTCAACTCCTAGATCCAACTGACCCTTCATAGTTTTGCCATCCCTGTTGTCACTCGATACGTCGCCGACTTCCTCGGCTTTGGCAACAAACTCTTCAAGACCCCCACCAAAGCCAAGGATACATACAGCGAGAACGAGATTTATCAGCATATCACAAACTGCCAGATCTTCCTCTCGTACAACGCCGACGAAACCAAGTGGTTGCAGCGTCGTGAAGCTTTCAAGGCTTCCATGAAGAAGCTCATTGAACTGACTCAGAGAGGAACGATCTGGGAAGCTGGGCAGTGGGACATCACCAGGGCCCTGTTCGGTAAGAAGGAGACTAATGCCATGCATGATCTTGGAGTGTTTGTCGCGAAGCAGGTTTTGGGCTATGAGAAGGAACAGAGCAAAGCGGCTGCTATTCTTCTTCTTATCTGTCTTGACTTTGCTTACAATGCAGTCGTCTCGGTAAGTTGCTACAATATCTGGTTCATCGTCATGTGGGACACGCTAACCACTGCCAGTTCACTGCTACGTTGGATGGCTACATGAAGGATCTTTATGCAGCGGCTGATGGTCGTCCAAATTTCATGCTAGGCCTACGTCATGACACCCGTCCACAATGGATTCAAGTCCAGGAGTGGGTTTTCAGCGATAAGCCAAACGCCGATGAGCAGCTGGAGAAGATGGTCCAGACAATGGCTCGAATCACCGTTCGGCAGCCCATTGTTCGCAAGGCTCTTGAAAAGGACGACTATAACTTTGCTGGTGTGAAAGGAGGAAAACAAGTTACTATTAAGAAAGGTGATGCTGTTATCCTCGATCTTGTAAGTTGATGTCACCACCTGCTTGTCAAGAGTACGGACTAATCAGTCTTTACAGGCCAAGGCCGGCGACGAAGAAGATGTCAAGAGAAGCCCAGAGAAGCGGCAGCTCTTGCTGGCCCAGCTCAGCATCGCTGACAAGTTTGGCGTCTTTGCACCTCGGCGTATTGTCACGATCTCTCTTACCTCGATGATTAAGTTCGTCTCTCAGATGAAGAACCCTCGTCGTGGTCATGACGCACAGGGCAAGCTTAAGAGGATCAACCTTGACTCTACTCCTGAAGGCTATGCCAATTACATGGCTCCTGGACGAGTAAGCTGGATTCAGAAACAGGCCGAGAAGCTGAAAGGCCCTGGAGAGGCAGAGGATATTGTTACCGAAGGCAACCTGCGGCCGCAGTCTGACACGTATCTCACCCCGACTTGGGATGAGTTCGTTCCCTTCCCCATGACATGGAAGATTCGCTTCGACGGCTTTGGAGAGTCGGACTACAAGGTTGGCACCAATGACTACGGTAGAGTCAAGACGATGCCTACGCTTCCTGATTTCTGTCCTCCGTGGTATCAGCCTCAAGGTCCTAGCACAGAGGGTGGTGCTTTTGCTTCTACTGTTTGCATTTGTGCTAGTGAGGGGGCTGAAAAAGGGGAGGTTGATGACAAGGGTGAGAAGGTTCACAAGAAGGGTTGTCCTTGTGTTGGAGGCTCAAAAAAGAAGCATAAGCTGAAGGCGGCTCAGCTTTCGACGGGCTGTGGATTGAGTGATAACTGTGTTCACAAGTAGTGCTCTTGTTGGTTCCTATAATAATTGATCTCTTGTGTATCTGTAAATTAGCCACGGTTATTGTTGCTGAGGCTAGTCAGTTGTTTAGACCGAATTCTCTGTAGAACGGCTCTAGGCTGCATGCCCCTCTATTCGCCTCGGAGTTTCTGCTGGATGTCGACGCAAACAACTGCTGGAACTCGTCGAAGCTTGAATACTTTCACCACGAGCACATCTAAGCCACACAAATTAGGAGAATTTTACGAGATAACCTATCGTAATTGTGTGTCAGATCTGGCAGAGGCCATACAGTGAAGTCTGTTCCTGTCTTAATCCATGCGATATAATTGCCAATATCTCACTTTACCCTCTCGAGATATGCAGCCATCTTCGGGGTTTGCCCTTATTTATACGACATGTGGGATGGGCTGTGCATTATCTATTTGTTACGACAAGTGGGATGACTGGGGCCAGCAATGACTCGAGCCCAAGTCGCTGACAGCGTGGCAGGGGAATATTACACTGTAAGCTCGGCTAAGGGAATAATGAACGAGGCTTGGTAGACAAACCGGGATTGTTTTAAATACCTGCTGATTGAGTTACGTCGTTTATTTTGGTAAGTAATATTTAATTATTTTGCATCATTGGAGGGCATTGAGGTTGTTTTGAGAAAATGTGAATAAATGCTACGAGTACTATAATCCAGACCTGTTGGTTCTTCCGTGAACAGCTTATATCACATGAACCTTCTCGAATTGACAAAAGATACCAGCAAGAGCACTCTTGACTCACCTGAGATAAACGTCATATTTCTTTGTTAATCAATGCCCTAATCTATATATCTCTTGTATAGGTTAGATGAGCTTTGGTGGGTTGCCAAGATGAGTAACAACCCATTTACGGACCAACCGCTAAGCGAGAGCGCCTACAACTGCTTAATCTAGTCTAGCTCTTCCGCGCAAACACTGCCAAGAACCATGAGAGATCTGCGCGAAGCTAGGATGATCCTCGTGAATCTCCTCTTTCTGAGGGGAACCTCGGATATTACACACAGCCCGGGCCAGGATTAAGCATAAGAGGCTCACCAGGTAAAAGGCGGGGGAGCACATTAGAGTTCATAGCCGGAAGGGCCTTTAGTCATTGACGAACCAGGCCGGCCAATGCTATCAACGAGCGTGGGGGCTGTTTATACGATTGACCGTGTCGGAAGCTTCTGTGATTATTCCAGGGCCTCCAACTTCCTGATGTAGTAGCACTACCCCATAGTTCTTGAACTCTAAGTGAAGCATCGGTGGTAATAGCGGGGATAGATAACGGCAATTACGCTGGCGAGAGCTTGTCTGGAAATAAACAGTTGCCAGAGTATAAATAAGCGCAGCCACTCGCCATGAAATAAGTTTTATCATAAACTCAACCAACAGTTACATTCTCGATTGAGTTTATACAACTATACCGTCGCCATGTTGCCAAAGTTTATCACGAATATCCTTGTCTCAGGCGCTCTCGTCGCTGCCGCTACTCAAGAACCCCTCCAGCCTAACCATTGCGACGTTGCCTGCCAACTTGCATACCGCAAGGCTCTCTCTGTTGAGACCAACCGCTGGGTCAACCAAAATCTCTCAACTGATGACTTTTACTCCAACCCGTCCAATCTTTCTGATTACTCTGCTGGTGATCTTGTCAAATGGGAAAATATTCCCGCTGACCAGGCCTCCAAGAGATGGACCCTTCCCGGCGGAGTATCCATGGCTCGGTTCTTCTATATGACCGAGGATATTGATGGCAAGCCAATTCCTGCTACCGGATTTGTCTTGACCCCTTACTCGAACCCTCTTGGCAACGACAAGCCTTTCCGAACACTTGTCTGGACCCATGGAACTGCGGGTGGTACACGTCAATGCGCGCCATCAAATCACCGGGCTCTGTACTATGAGTGGACTGGACCCTTTGCCCTTGTTCAGCAAGGCTATGTTGTCATTGCTCCCGACTATGCTGGTCAAGGCAGTGATATTCCCCAAGGCTTCATGTATGAATCTGGCGCGCTTCACGCTGCAGATGTTAGCTTTGGACTTCAAGCTGCACGCAAGGCTCTCGGAAAGCGTATCACCAAGGAATGGGTTGTTATTGGACACAGTGAGGGTGGTATGACTGCCTGGAGAACGGACGAGCGCGAGGCCAAGCCCGGTAAGGCAACTGGTGGTTTCCTCGGTGCTGTCGCAATCGCCCCAGCTCTCCAGCCCATCAAGCTCATCCCCGAGTCCTTCCGGCGGGCAAAAGATGGACCAGCTGGCGATGTTGTCTCCATCTTCCTCCTACAGTCCATCTCACGACTCTACCCGTCGATCAAGGTCGAAGACTACGCGACCGACATTGTCCTCAGCCGCATCGCCCTTGCAGACCAGGGCTGTATCAACACAGGAGGTACACTCTATGGCAGCCTTACCGTGAAACAGCTGTATAAAAACACTAGCTGGGTTGAGCATCCCGACTTTGTTGACTGGCAGAAGCGTTACAACGGCGCTGGAGAACACCCTCTCGCAGCACCCATGCTTGTTATCCAGGGAGATGATGACATTCTGACATACGCTAAGAATGCCGAAGAGGACTTCAATGCCACTTGCAAGAAGTACCCAGAGTCAACTGCTGAGTATAGACTTTACCATAAGACGGACCATGGTCTTGCTCTTTCAGTGTCTCAGGCTGACTTCTTTCCCTGGATTGAGGACCGCTTTAACAAGGTCAAGTTGAACAAGGGATGCAAGAAGACTGTTATCAAGCCTGTCACCAATAACTTTGGACTCACCAGCCAGGAGTGGCAAGTGGACCTCCTATGAGCGTCTTGATGGTGTTATGAGGTCGAAGTGGAGGTTTCTTGTCACCATTTCTGCATATGTACGGAGTATTTAGCCAGCCGTCCTACTATTATTAAGTCTGTTACTGATATCTTTGGTCCCACGAGCCAGAATCAGCAGGTCGAGCTCTGCAAACAAATCGACTAATGCAATGAGATCTAAGTCTCCATTGTTTGGGTTATTGAAGAAGTAGGACATTTATTATTTTGTACATATTTATGCAACATAGTTGCTAATGCTATACAACCACGGCCCGTTGGAATGGAGCCGCTGTATTACCACCTGCTCCTGGACCGTCGATAATAAAAAGGGAGCGCTTAGAAGCCTTCCAGTAGAAATCTTATTTTACTGCTTTGTTTGAAAGAGCGAACTCGCTATCGCTGCTTTTAGGAATACTATGTAGTCTTACCACAAGGCTACAAGGCGCTCGTCGGGATCTCAAAAATAAGCCCAGCGACGAGTTTCACATCAAGTAAACCAGCCAATAGTGTTTTCAGCGAGCTTTATCTTTGTTGGTGCAACACGTTGGTGGCTTCGGATATGCGAGGGCGGGGTATTTGGGAGGCCCACCAGATTCTTGTACCACCCAACACGTGTTCCTTTCTCTCTGATGAGAGCATGTAACCAGTACTTTCATTCATCTTACGTGGGTTTTATCGGTTTCAATTCTTATCGCAGGTTCTTAAATCTGTGTCAACATGGACACTTCGTCGTTAATGCTGGCCCTCGAGCTCCAGCAACAGGACCTAAACCTATGGGAACAGTCCAGAAAAGGAAAGCAGCGCGAGGGCCATTTGACAGATTCCGATCTTGCTCTTGAAGCTTGCCGTCACGAGCTTGAGCTTATGACAGCTCAGATCTCGGATCAAGCTTTGGCTCTCAGCATCGCAAGAGCTGTTGAGTCGGATGGCCAGCTCATCAGAGAAGCTCAGTTGGCGGAGGAGCAAGCTGTAAACGATCGTGAATATGCCGTCAGACTCTTCAGAGATCCCAGCTTAGCAACAAGGTCGGATGCTGAAAAGGGGAAGAAGCTCCCGAAAGTGGACGAGGAGGACGACGATCTGATCGACATCTTGAGATCAATGAATCTGGGCGGCTTTGACTACTCAATGTCTGGTCAGCCTGATACATCAAGTTGGGCAGCATCGCGCAAGGCGCCTCAAATGAAGGAATGCATCGCCTGCAACGAACGATTCCCGCCTCTTGCGCTCTCGCGGTCACCTTGTTCCCACGAGTATTGTCGAGAATGCATCGTTGGCCTGGTCCGTTCCTCACTTTCAGACGAAACTTTATTCCCTCCAAGATGCTGCGGGCAGAACATTCCTGTCGCAAGAGGTCGATGGTTCTCAGCAGAACTAGTTGGTCAGTTCCAGGCAAAGAAATTGGAATTTGACACACCGAACCGCACTTATTGCAGCGAGCCGTCTTGCTCGACGTTTGTGCCACCTCAATTCATCGCAGGCGAGACGGCGACTTGCCCTAGATGCAGTCGGCGTACTTGCGTCCACTGTAAAGGGCCATACCATCGTGGCGTTTGTCCGAGTGATACCGCGTCACAGCAAATCTTGGAGCTTGCGGCTGAGAATGGCTGGCAGAGGTGCTATGCGTGCCATCGAGTGGTTGAGCTGGAAATCGGATGCAATCACATGAGTAAGTGGCCAAGCTGTCCGAACGTTCTGATACCAGACTGACACTCAAACTAGCCTGCATTTGCAGGGCAGAATTCTGCTATGTTTGCGGCGAGCCTTGGAAGAATTGTGGCTGTCCACAATGGCAAGAAGAGCGGTTGATGAGAAGGGCCAATGACATTGTTGACCGAGATGACAATGCCGGTCGTATGAATGCTAGGCTCAGACAGGCCCGTGTTGAACAGGAGAGGGTCAATTTGATGGAGAACCACGAGTGCACGCACGACAGGTGGAAGGGGCGTCCTGGCCCTCGGCAATGTGAAGAATGCTACCAGGTTCTTCCTCAGTTCATCTATGAGTGTCGTCAGTGCCATATTATGGCTTGTAGGCGATGCCGATTCAACCGACTTTGAAGATGGGGTTTGAGGGTGTATATAGTTCAAACACAAAATATAGAAAGAATGGATTCCAGAGAGACTAACATCACATTTGTGTGCCGTGTGTTTTATGTAAATAAATTGATTATATAGTTACAGTATGGTGAATGAGGTATGTAAGGATAGTGACAGAAGAGAAGCTCAATGGCAAGCAAGCCGATTAGACTTGCAAAGTTATACACAGTTCAGAGTCCAGCCCTTCACTTGGATCAAGTATCCCTTGACGCTTCTCTCACTGGGTAACCGGACTCATACTAGTATTCACATCAGGGTATTTCGACTCCTCCTTCCAGGCTTCTGGAGCTTTGCAAATCCTTATATCCTTTCCTTTCGCTTTGTACATGACCCTATTTTGGCAGTTGTCGCAAATGTGTTCAATGTCGAATGACCACTTTGCCATATATGGAGCCACTGCTCCACAGACCGTTGTCATCAGTAGCGCAACAGCTTGCAGACTGTGATTTGTTAGCCCAGGATCCAGCAAAACTGACGAGTTTTACATACTGGGTTGTGCTGGATGGCTTCTTCTTTACTCTCGTTTCACTTCGACGGAGACAGAACGGACAATCGATGGCTTCAGGTTGGTCCCCAAGGAGATGCAGAGGTGTCACAGTATTTGAGACTGGGGGAGCAGGTATGACTTCCAAGGCAGAAGCATATTCGATATTTGTTTGTGATGTTATACTCATAGGTAGATTATCACGATTATGAGCGTATTCCACGAGCGCAAGTTCGGGCGCATCGTGCATGACAGCTTGTGGAAGGCAATCGGAGTCGGCCCGAGGGAGATGTGCTACTTCGAGTGTGCTATGGTTACGAGAGTCGAGATCTGTTTCGGTAAGGGGGGGTAGTGTAAATGACTCGGTCGATCGAGAAGTTATTGGTGTCATGGCCATTGGGGACACAGAGACATTGAAGGCGACGGGGCTGGAGGTTGTTGTCATGGGCGACACAAAGCCATCTGTTGTGAGAGGGTCTGTTGTAGTTGCCTCTGAGTAACTGGGCGGCGGTAGAGGACTGTTCATGTTAAAAAAGGACATGTACAAGGCAAATATGCTACTTACCCTGCTGGGACATGGTACAACTGCCGGTCTTTGGAGTCCATTGTGAGGGAAGGGAGCATGGGAAAAGTGACAAAACCTGGCAGCATTCCACTAGGAAGAGCAGGAGACAAGATATTTAACTAGCTCAATGCAGGCTCGAGTACCCTAGCCCATTAGGCTGATGTGTTCGGCATCGACGGAGCTTCTTGTCAAGCGATCTTCCAGCTAACAGGTATGTCGAGGCCCTACGAGGCTAAGTTTAGATTAAAGTGAAACTTTGTAGCATCTCGGCCACGCGTAGCGTGCGCAATGATCAACCCCAGAGCCGTAATGCAATTTGAAATCATGCCGCAGATGGCACTAACATACGGCACAATCCGGTACCGAAACCGAAACCGAGAGCGGCACCGAAAGCCTCTCAACCAATCACATCACAGCTGGTTCATTAGAGAAAGACGATCAAAAGGGCCCAGACTGAGCCTTGAGCCTCGCTGACGTTCCTGAGATTCCAACAAGCTTATCTGGTTGGGTCGGGTTAAAAATAGTGCCGGTAGGGCTGGTTTTCCGGGTCGTGCTACGTCTCTAAGCCTCAGAGCTCGGTTTCTCTTTTGCACTTTGCAGGTTTTTCGAATACGTGTATGAGAATCTACGGTAACTGCCGCGTAATTAATAGAGTTGAGACTTGTTGATTCAGATTGTCTTGAGTCGATTGCTAATGTTATAAATGTTGGTGTTTCCATCACTATCCAGCTTGATCATCATCTCAAGCCTCAACATCCTCATTCCATTGTAATCACACGACCAACTCTCTTTCTTCACTACCTTTGCAAACTCCTTCAAGATGACGCCTGTATTTCTCAAGAAGATGGAGCCGTTCTTCACCCTCCGCAACAAACTCCCCCTGCAGATTGTTATAGTCACCTTGATCATTACCGTCATCACCCTCTCGGGCGTGCGACTCATCTTGCCCAATCGGCCCCCAGGTCGCTCCACCACTATGGGTCTCGGCATGGTAAGCTTATTTTCCGACACACGATCTCTCAGATCTAACGAGTTTCTTTCCAGGGTGCCAAGTCTCTCATCATCTTGACCTACGAGATCCTCACTGAGCACTTCATCCGTTTCCATCGCTGGAGCAGCCTCAAGGCCTACTTCATCCTCAATGCTATGGAGGTCGTCTTCTGGGCAGCTGTTGCCTTCATGATGATCCGGGGTAACTCTCAGCTTTGTGTCGGAACGAGCTGTGCGCTGGGCTGGGTTGTCTTTGTGCTGGCTGGTTTCTTGAGGTATGTCCTGATCAGCACCTATACCAGATCGTGACTAACGAATCAGCCCGATATACAAGTACCTCGCTGTTGTCACCTACTTGGACTGGCGATTCTACAAGAAGAATGGTTTCCCCCGCGGTACGAGGACAAAGAATACAGATGAATCCCTCAGCACTCTCCGCTCGGATGACACCGCTTATCACCACTGAGAAGCGAGGTGATGACCGTGATAAGGTTGAGAGGGCAAAAGAGGCACGAAGGCAGGGCTGCGTCAGAAGATTTCGGAGGAGTTACCGGGGCTTATACTTGGAAGGAGTTCGTGATTCATTACTCATGCATTCGTTAGGCTTTTGTATTCCAGTTCTTTTTCCGTTTGTTCTATTTAGAAGGCTTTTATCTCTTTAGAATCAGTGAACTTGGGCATTTTTCTCACATTCGACAGCTGCCAAACACCACTGCAGCATCGGTGACCATCGTGCTCCCATTTCATTCCGAATGTCTTGAAGCACCGGCTTCCCCCAATTCCTCGTATACCATTGTGATCTTCCAACTCGATCCAGAATGACACAATAGTGCGCGAGAATACAAAGTGCAATAGGGTGCCGCTGTCTGATGAGATCCAGAAATTCCGAACTGACAGATAAACACCAAGTCATGGCGATGCGCTCATCCGGCTTCGTCGTTGCCCCAATGTGGTTCTCTATCCATGTGATCGCTGATGCGATTGATTCTTGACATATCGTGATTCCTCCATCTTCAAAGCCGTCGGGCATGACAATTTGTCGAAGCTGCGTGAGCGTGGCGTCAAGAAGAGGCGTTGAGCCCGACTGGCTTCCCAGGACGAACAAATGCCCAATCCTGCTCTCCTTGAGCAGTGGCTCGTATCTGTTCAAGATGTCGCTCATGCCCCGAATAAGCACAAAAACATCGAGAAGATCGTCAATGCGAGGCTGTTGACCAGCATTGTGAGCCCCGAGACCAGCGAACGCTCCAATGCCCAGTAGTGAAGATGATAAAAAGATTTCCACGCAGCTTTCTTCAGTAATGCACGCGACAGCTGAACGAAGACCAGCGATAGCCTTATTTTGATGTTGTGAGGCACAAATGGCGTAGTCTGGTCGATCTGGGTGCAGGGAGGCCAAGTGGAATGCAGATACAGACAAGACTTGGTGGAGAAGATAAACATGGCTCAGAGATAGCCTGGGTAGTTCAATCTGCCATATCTGCCGAAGTTCATCTGCTCGCGGAAGGGTAAGGTAAGTAGACGTCGAATACTGGTGCATCAGCTCAAGATCCGTGAGCCAGGTACTCTGCTCTATTGACTCTTGGCCTGTGACGAACTTGGCTAGGTACGGCAATGGATCCGGGCTCGCGATCGACGAGTCGGCATTTGAGCTTTTCTGACGATCATCTCTCAGGGTATCAGTCTATGTGATCAATCAAGTCAGGGTCTGTTTATATCCACATCGTTAACAACCTACGGACTTTATCAGCTGAACGGCCTCGTCGTACTTCCGAGGGTTCCTGGTAGACACACGACAAGCCGTGTCTCTCGCACGCTGCGCAAGGCTGCTTCTCATCACACTGGCTAGGCAATTAGTCAGACGGCATTGACGCGTGCTGAGTACCTGTTCTCACCTTGACGCGTCGTTGTTTACAGCGCATGCAACCCCTCCGAGACTTTTTGTACCCTAAGCGCGGGGGCATTATGGCAGCTTTCTTGACTGTTGTTCTGCTGAATGGTTTCGCTATCGCTTTCGCGATGGACTTTGGGCGGGTAGCGATTGATAGGGTTGCATGAATGGGATAAATTGAGGTTGGTCAGTGGAGATCAATTATGCCGAATTATGAATCCTGCTTATGTAAAGCGCTGGCGAAGGTTTGCGCTACACTCGGATCTGGTAAGGTGGTTTATTTATTAACGTCTAATTGTAATAGATAGGGTAGCCAAGTATAAAAGAATTCTAAGTCTAACGAAGAAAACGACCGTCTAGAACCATTTACTACTAGTAAATGCCTGTAAAATCTAGTTGCTCCATTTGCCAGCGGTCTAAAAAGTCAAAGCCGATAAAGTCCCCATACAAGAAGGACTGGTCATCCTGGGGTAAAGTCATATCTGGTTGAGGCGGTTGCAAGATATGACCCTCACTTAGAGTCTGGTCTTGAGGGATTGTCTGCATTGTGTTGATTTGCTCAGTATCGCTCGTCGACATTGGGTAGAGCTTGTTCTTGGAGAGTACAATCTCAAATGCAGGTAATGCCCTCTTGATGGCAGGCGTATCGCGAATCTGGTCAAGTGCAAGCATGGTGTGCTGAACCGATATCCGAGCCATTGAGCGAATGAGACTTGACTCTGTAGCGTCAAGAGCAGACTCTATATGTAGGGCCAAAAGAGCTGTGATGGTGGTGATGCTAAGAAAGTAGGGTCAGACACTTGAAGGATATATGCATCAGAGGGAGTACTTACAAAGTGGTTGGCAACTTTTGAATCGTGTTATTGATCATGACGCGTTTGACGATGGTATCAAGCTCAAAGATTGCTGATCTGAAGCGTTGCTGCGCCCATTCTCGCAAACTGCCATCGCTCATTTGCCATCTCCCACGACGCAGCAAACGGCACATGATGCACTCAAAACGATAGCTGGTGGTCAGAGCCTCAAGATGATAGATCTCACCGTCTGCAAAAGACGCCAAGAGATGCATCCTGTCGGGAAGCGAGGTTCGCCATGCATCGAGTGGTAGTATTCTCTTGTGAATTTCCTCTGCAGATGGATTTGAACTTGTCACGACTGACATGACATTCCCGACTGAGATAATGTCAAATGATCCGTTCGTGCTAGAGAGGGCTGAGACTTACAGATCTGAGCTAACTCACATTGAGCTATTAGGGACACCTTTTGGGCCTGAGATATTGGTGATAGGATTCCGGACCATTGATCAATGTCTTCAGTCTCCCAATCAGCCTCTGTGAGGGGTCTGATTGGAGGCGCATTGGCAAGTAGCCGCATGTTCTGAGTGTTGATGAAGAAATGGAAAATATCTCTGTTCTACAACGCGTTAGTCAGGAGTTCAAATTATGAAGGTCTGGAACTCACATGTAAAACCCACCAGATTCGTCTGTACGGCTTTTGAGATCCATCGTCACGAAGGCAACTGATATGCGTAAGCAATGTCATGGTTGGAAGATGGTGAAGTAGTCGCAACTCACGCATTTTGTACGCCCATCTTTGAAGCACGGCGGACAGAGTTGTGAAACCAGTACTGAAAGTCCCTGTCAGACGGATGATCCAGGATGATGGCACCAAGAATCATGGAACCTTGCAACATGGAGAGTGGATCGCCTTGGCAGTGAAAGTCATGGAAGAGCTTGGCCTTTGAGAAGAAAGATGTCTGTGCGGTTGAACGATCTGGATAGCCGCAGCCAATTAGGACGTCATGGGTGACATAGAGACTTGCAGCAGCTGCTACGGCATGAAGCAAGAAAAGACAACAGCTTCCTGAGCGATAACTCTGAATGAAATCTGTTCTGTTGAGGATAGGTGCGAATGGGTGTACATAGTCGAAGTATGCTTTGACTATATCGTCCCTGGAACAACGTTAGCTCATTTCATTGCCAGTGGTGAGATGGACTTACATGAATCGGGGAGGAGGAAGCTCAAATACTTTCTTCTTGGCAAGATACTCGTTGTCAACGTCGTCTAGCTGAGGCGGTGGGTTCCAGTGATGTATTTGACTGTTGAAGCTGTCATCTGGTTCCTCATTTGACTGGTGATCACTTGCATCTGTCTGAGCCGCCGAGGTGTCATTGACTGTATCTTGCAGAATATTAAGGTAGAGTAGATCAGCTTGAGTCTGACCCGGTGGACGACGATCCCTCGAGTGGGGAGTGTCGTTGCGTAAAGAGCTGCCAGTATGGCTTGCATGGATAGACTCTTCTACAGGATCAGAATGAGAACTGTCTGTTGTCTGTCTTGATACATTTGTTTGAAACTGTTGCTGTCGTGGCTATGTGTATACAACTATCAGCTTGGTACAGGCCACATGGCAGTGAGCTACAGAGGATGTATCACTGAAGTGGTACGAGGGAGGCGATGAGACAGTGACTAACCGACAAAACGGAACCATTGGTATCTGGTATATTTTTCCGCGACCTGGGCGTTTCGGCATTACGCCCTTTTCTAAAACACGATCAGTAACCAAACCTCATTTCAAAACTTGACTCATAATTGTTATTAGAACTCACACAGTCCGACGTTTCCGCGCCGACAAAACACACTCATCCGGGCACTCTCTACTAACACAGCTGCCGCAGGGAAGCCCAACGACAGCAGCATTGCACTTGATCTTGCGCGTTCTACACGGCACGCAGGCCTTGCTAATCTTGGGCGTAGACGAGGCCCGAGACGGTAGAGGCATTGGGGAATTAGATAAACGAAAATAAATGCGGTGGGTATTTTTTGTTTGTCGTGTAAGATGCCGAGATGAATGGCGGTGCGGGGTTTGGCTGGATGTTGAAGAAGGGTGAAATGCCGCGGGGTTTTGGCGGTGATATAGTAAGACGATGATATTGCCGTGATCCACTTATGATTACGACAGTGGCGCCTGCAGGAATAACGTGCTGTTGCGGAGCACGCCGAGGGGACTTCGGAAACTAAAATGGCCCAGAGTGTGCTTTCTAAGCGTGGTTATAATCCCGACCCAAAACACCGCGGACAATTCGAACATTGCACGCTGGACGTGTCGCCCCCCTGAACCAACAATGGAAAAAGCAAAAGTTAATATTCGCTCCTTTAAGAGATGGGTGTCACGATGCCATAATCGTACGTCTGTGAGATTGTGTCAGAAACATCACAAACGATTCCAGCAACAATGGCTATCGATCCTCAACCCAGTTCGCCCTCGCTGTCCTCCGAGACCATTGCCAACGATACTATCGGCAATGATAACAATGTGAACGAACCCAGCGTCGAGCCAAAGACACAGGAGCATCAGCATACAGTGCCACCTCGACTCTCGCGAATCTATAGCCAAGCGCACCATATCAGCAAGTCATTCATCGATCAGAACTACCCAGGAGAAGGTACAACACAAGCTCCGTATCGCATCAACTTCCTCCCCGACGATTCCCAAAATGCACAGCTGCTCCCCCGATGGAAGAAGTGGGCGTTTGTCCTCCTCCAATCCCTAGCATGTCTCGCAACTACATTTGCCAGTTCAGCGTACTCGGGCGGTATCAAGCAAGTCATCCGCGCGTTTGGCATTTCCCAAGAAGTCGCTACGCTTGGAATCTCGCTCTACGTTCTGGGTTTCACGTTCGGACCTTTGATCTGGGCGCCTCTGTCGGAGCTTTACGGGCGCAAGAAAGTCTTCTTCTTCACCTTTATGGTTGCAACGGCGTTCAGCGCTGGTGCAGCCGGAGCAGGATCTATTGCTTCCTTGCTGGTTCTGCGTTTCTTGACTGGATCTATTGGCTCTGCGCCTCTTTCGAATGCCCCGGCGTTGATTGCGGACATGTTTGACAAGTCGGAGCGTGGCTTGGCTATGTGCATGTTCTCGGGAGCCCCTTTCCTGGGACCCGCCATCGGTATGTTCATATCTTTTCTCTTGATCCGACAAGCAACTAACATACTATAGGTCCCATTGCAGGAGGCTTCCTTGGCGAGACTGCAGGTTGGCGCTGGCTTCACGGGCTCATGGCCGCTTTCACTGGCGTCACGTGGATTGCCTGCACCGTCTTCATCCCAGAGACATACGCACCGTACATCCTGCGCAAGCGCGCCCAACACATGTCCAAGCTCACGGGCAAAGTGTACATCTCCACTCTCGATGCAGACAAGCCACCAAGCTCGGCTGCTCACCAGCTCAAGAACGCATTGACCCGACCTTGGCTGCTGCTGTTCAAAGAGCCTATCGTTTTCATCACCTCCATCTATATCTCCATTATTTACGGCACCATGTATATGTGCTTTGCCGCGTTTCCCATCGTATTTCAGCAGGGACGAGGCTGGAGCCAAGGTATTGGTGGCCTTGCTTTTACCGGTATTGTTATCGGTGTTATTCTGTCTATCATCAGCTTCGCTTTTGAGGACAAGCGCTACGCTCGCGCTGCTCAGAAGCGAGGAGCGCCGATGGAGCCTGAGGATAGACTGCCACCAGCAATTATGGGTTCTCTGCTCATTCCCATCGGTTTGTTTTGGTTCGCTTGGACAACCTTCCCTAGTATCCATTGGATCGTCCCCATTATTGGTACCGTGTTCTTTGCTTGGGGTCTTGTCCTTGTCTTCATGGCCCTCTTGAACTACCTCATTGACTCCTGTAAGTTCCTTTTCACGCACCATCCGAGCCTCACTAACCAAGTCCAGACGTCATCTTTGCTGCGTCAATCATGGCAGCTAATTCTGCTCTGCGATCACTCTTTGGTGCCGCTTTTCCTCTGTTCACAAGACAAATGTACGATGGCCTCGGAGTCCAATGGGCTAGTTCTATCCCAGCGTTCCTCGCCCTGGCCTGTGTCCCCTTTCCCTTCCTCTTCTACAAGTACGGACGCCAGATCCGGATGAAGTGTGAGTACGCCGCAGAGGCTGCCAATGTTCTCCAAAAGATGCGGTCTCTTCACGTTACTGTGACTGAAGATGATGCCATGAACGAGGCTGAGGAGATGTGGAGGGCTAGAACGCACAACAGCCACGCATCGGCTGCTCATAGTCACGGTCATCGTCGATCCCTGAGCTACACTCGCTCTGCTTGATAGACTAGGCTTTTGGCGTGGTGTACGATGGTGAGAGGAGTGAAAAGTAATCAAGCTGGGTAACTTGGGGGTTATCAGGGAGGTAATCCCAGTTTAGACATTTCAAGACACGACGTTATTACCTGTTTTGTTGCTTCTTAGACCTGATAGAAATACATTGATAGAGATCGTTATATTTATAT
>JAAOAS010000530.1:0-22209 GCA_013396035.1 Fusarium pseudocircinatum | reverse complement strand
ATATAAGATTATAGCTATTATAGATAGATATAAGGGAGGAGTTTAGTATAAAAAAAGCAATATTAGTATCTAGCCTTAGTTAAATAGGTTAAGCTATGATTTAAAGGGGTATTTACATTACCAGGGGGGTTGGTAAATGTGTTTGCCCACTTCGACTTCTGTATACGCATTGCAGAGGGGGCCGTAGAAATTGTATGGGTTAATAATGGAATGGAGTTACTGTATTGATCAGGAAATGAGTCGATTTTAGTTTTGTTATTGGGTTGATGTACGTAAGAAAGCTTTTGCAGAACCATATGCCTCCTTGATATTGTCTTTCGTCGCACCAGAGGAGGCGTTGCCTAACTTAGATTGGGATGTACCTTTGCTAACGGGATGAACACCAATCCGAGTGTTGTAATGTTTCTGGTTCTAAGGGCGGCTTCTAAAGAAAGTTGCTGTTCTCTGAATGTCTGTCTGTTACCCGCTATGCCGGCCAGGGCAGCCATGGAGGAGTTGAGCTTTTCGATCCAGCTTCGGGCATGATTGTACTGGTGATAAAGCATCTGAAAATCGGCCGCCACGTCTTGCCAGGAGCTTATTTTCCGAGGGTCCGGACGCTCAAGGGGGAGCCGGAGCTGAACAAGAATACCCTCCAAGTCTAGGCAGTGCAGTTGTAGCCTCCTTTCGAGAGTCTGGCAGTCACTCCAATTCGCCTCGACTGCTGCCAGACCTAATGTCCCAAAGTCAGAGGTCCACCGCATCGGACTTTGTGACTGAGCAATAGTTTTGCGTAACTGATCGAGATGTCTCAGGTAGAGGCTAGCAACAATCTTCTGAAGGAACAGGGAGACAATGTTCGGCGTTTCGTAAGTCAGGCCTGGTAGCGAAGAATAGTTCGCGAGATAGAAGGACAAATCGTCTGCGATACTGGTCTTCGGTGGGCCCTGCTTCGCCGTGACTCCGATGTCCGCGGCAAAGAAATCAACATAAGCTCCTTCAGCTGGTTGCTGACCGACTGGCAAAACATGTCCTCTACCATCTGCCTCATTCCTTGTCACGACGTTTCTCAAGCCTGGGTCGCATATCACTATGCCTAAAACTTAGGTTTAGAAACAGCAAACCTGATTTCAGTTGAAAGAGTCAGTACTTACTGGTCCAACCATCTTCTGATAACTTGTTCCAAACAAGGCATTTTCGCTTTACAGTGCCAACACTATCAAGTTTGCCATTGACTCGGGTCAGACTCACATATCTTCCTGTCTCCGAGCACCTAAGGGGAGCGTGTTTTATAAGGCTGCTCGGTAGGGTAACCAAGATACGAGGTGACATGGAGAGGTATTGCTGCAATGCGAGACCCGAGCTCAGCATGCTGCAAGAGCCACCGCTCGTGGATGAAGTGGTCACTGTTCGCTCGTAGTTGGTAAAAAAAGAAGGATGCATTTGAAAGTGGTTCCCAAGAACTGTCGCAACGTCTCTGTTCATATTCTCAAACACATACGCCGTTCGTCGAGGTTTACTACCTTTTCTTTTGTGTCAAATGTTTAGACAGAGAGGCCGGCCCCAGAAGGGGAAACACAGAGAGCTTATCGATTTGATCATTGTCGAACTCAATAACCCGAATATTGACCAGGCGGTTTTCCCAAGAAATTCCACATCTAAGAGGCTTGGGGTCCGGTTGGAGCAGATATGGGTCAGAGGCGCAGAGACTATTCACATAATCCCGATATGAGCCATTCCACGCAATCCAAGATTGGTTCATCTTCACAGCTCATGCATTAGGTTACAAATTACTGAATTTTGAAGGCCAAAAATATGGAAGGCCAAAAAGGTCATTTAAATATAACTACAAATGTAATTTGCAGGCTATAATGCATATCGTAGGCAGCAGCGCTAAAAAGGCGTTCCATTTTGTACTTTCAAGCTTTGTGGAGACCAAAAACGAGAATCACAAAAGCGGTGAGGAGGATGTGTCTGGTGATATGCAGCAAAGAAAATACGTTATTGTGTCTTTATAGAGCATAGCCTTGAATTGTGTTTATTGTCTGAATGATGAACACGCATCTAGCCGAAGAGGTCAAGGGACATGCAGAGTCTGTAATTGGCGAAATAATGTAATAGCGCCTAGTTCGCTCATTGCCGCGGAATTCGAAATACAGGATACTCCATCCCTGCTTCAACAGGAATTATATTGAACTTGACATAGCTGTCAATATTCTCTGGCTCCAGAGCGATAAACGCCAAAGCTGCATTCTGTTGCCTCGTGCTAACGTAGTAGCTTCCGACCGGCAGTACGACTTCTCGACTGGTTGAGTTCGTGGTGACAGTGTTGAGATATGTGCCTTCATACAGCTCAGGTTCAACAACCGACGACTCAATCGTCAAGGTTTCCAAGGTCCGTCGAAACTCGTAGTTTATCTTCTCAACTTTGAGTCCCAGAATTTCTAGTCTCTCAGCAACGTCAGACCATGTTCGCGGGATCACATAAGCTTCGGGTCGGGGCCTTGTGAGGTTGGCAATCGATGGTGTAGTGCGCTGGAAGTCAATCGGCACTTGAACAACGCTTCCATTGCGAGTGTCGACCATGGTGAATGTCCTATTCTCTGAGACATATGAATCGGTAATGACGATATCTTCATCGCTGTTGATGAACTCATCACGCGCATCTTCAACAACCGACTTGACCTTGTCAGCGTTATCTCTCGCCAACTCAAGAATGGTCTGGATCTTGATAAGAGCAGTCGCAACACGACGTTGGAAATGCTGATTGGCGATACGAATACCCCGCATCTCAAGCAAGAATGAAATCGTCTGTGTCAATCCAACGGCATTACGGCCCGTGCGTGCCTCGGTCACAGCTTCAGTGAAGCGAATGCGTGAACCTTCTGTTCGGTTCGAAGGTCCGGTTACATAAGGCTCCCACCTGAGGCCTTGAGACTCAAGCTTCTCTCCTACAGATGGGATGAAGAAGTCGAGGAGCTGCTCGCGAATCTTGGGATGGATGTTGGGGTTGATGCCGCCAGATAGCAAGGAATCGGCTCCGTGTTGGTAGTGGCCGCCATAGATTGTGGGTACAGTGAACTCATCTACCACGAAGATTAGACATGGCAATGGAAAGGGAACGATACAACTTACGCATGTCGAGAGCTATGTGAGGGTTCCATTCACTGACGACTCGCTTGATCTGCCTTGATTGACCGCGCATAAGCTTCAGATGTTCTCGGTTGGGATCAAGATTTGACGCCAACTGTCTCTGGAAGTATGCAACGCCATCGACATTATAGCGAGGGAGGATCTTGATATCCATCTTTTCCAAGATCGACTTGGCCCATTCAGGTTCCGCATCCATCTTACCCAGGAACGCGAGGACGGATTCATCAGCAGCTGGCTCATTACCGTGGATTGCAGCTTGGAGATAGATGCGAAGCTTGTCACTGCTCGAGTTGGGGTTTGGCAGGGACAGGAAGACGTATGGAATTGCACGGCCTTCTTCTGATTGAAACGCCGCCGATTCGTAGGACATCCAGTCATGCTTCTGAGCCAAATTGCGAATGAAGTAATCTTTACCATGTTAGCAAGTATCCCGTAGGTAAGGACATTGGTGGGCTGACCGAGTTCAATATTGTCAGTGGGACCTTCAGTGCCGTTTGAGAACCGGGTGGGAACCTTATCAGGATTCAAAAACGCAGGTGATCGGAGAGTGATGTTGACGTCGGGGAAGTTGGCCAAGACGAGGTCGGAGTCTTTGGTGGTAGGTGCCCAGTTCTCGCCGTATTGGAGACCTCTCTGTATACCGCCTGATTGTCCTGTAACAGCAGATACAAGGGCCGCAAAAGTAATAATTCCTTGTCTCATGTTGAAAGATGGTGGAATTGTGTAATAATTGCAGTACTGTTCATCTCGCTTGGGGACTATCATCTTTTAAATGCGACGCAGCGGCCTCGGTCATTGATCGGAACTTATTCTGAGTCCGTCCGATGCCTAGGGCAGATCGTCGCATTGCATTTAAAGATCGTGACATCAAGTAGGATTTTTATCAATTACCTCCGCATTCTAACCAAGTTGATATGATGGCCTGACTGACGAACTGAGGGGTATGCTTGGCATAAATGATACTCTGCTAGAATTGCCGTATAAGGTAGGTCGATAGATAAGCTTAAGTAAAACTCCGCAATAACCCGATTTTAGTACAACGTCCATCATGCTTCGCTTGAGACTCGGGGTTTTGTTTGAGGAAACTGGCGCCCGCATAGAGATCCACTCAGTTGTTGCGAAGTTGAGTATCCAGCCGAGTGACACGAGACTTTTGGAGACCTGCCTTGTGATACTGGGTGACTAATTCTGTCAAAACTACTTTTAGAAAGACTTGATATACTGCTACGGTTGCTAGACACACAAACTATCGCCGTTAACCCTATTCCTTGTCTCCCGAAGCCTGACCATTAGTGGGGCCCTCCTGAGGAGGCACCTTCACTAGAACCTCGCCAGGCTCTTCATCAGCGTCAGCAGCTTCCTTATCATACTTCGCCTCATCAACACGGAGTACTTTATGCGCCAGCTCAAAGTACGACTTGACCTCTCCCGAAACCTTCTGCTGCTTCTTCTCCTCCTCCTCCTCCAGCTTCTTGATCTCAGCCAGAGCCTCAGCAGGCCCCATGTTCCAGAAAGACTCATGGGTAAGTCCCCTGATCTCGGTCGAGTTTTTACGCACGTCATCCTCAAACAGCTCCGGGATTTTGACGGACGGCGCCCAGAGGCTCAGCTCGTACATGAACCGATCAGGGTTAATGACGGCTGTCCATCCTAGGCTGAATGCGATGGAGAGAAGAGGCCCAACGCCCGGCACAAAACCTAGACCGAAGGTAATAGCGTTCTTGAAGAAATCCTCAAACCAACTTCCCTTCTCACCTTTACCCCACTCAATGTTCAGGCCGCTGTGCGCTTGTGCAATGGTAAGCCAGCTAAAATCGTACGCATCATTGTACGAGGCTCTAACAGACACAGTTCGGATAGTGTCACGATGGACAAGCTTGATGAACTTGGCCTCATAGGGGTTCACCTTGCGGAACTGACGAGGGCAGCTCAGAAGTTCCGTCAGACCCGTGATGTCGAACCCGATGGTATGTTCGCGCCATACATCGAGGCCACTGAAGGTGCTGGTCTCGTGACCCATAAAAGTCGAGCCTCCTCGCCAGATGTTCACTTCTCTATTCTGTGTGAATGATACCTGCAGCCACATGCTGAGGTTAGGATGGTCTTTGCTAGCTGAGAAAGCTACAGGGATGTAAATAGCTCGAATGCGAGCAAGCATCTATGATAGGGCTTAGTATCACTCGCATCGGTGAAGCAAGCCCACTGGCTATCATACTTACATCAATCCACACCCATCGTTCTTCTTTGGTTGGCATCGGCATGGTCATAAACCAAGCCTAGTGATATCTGTATCAGTATGGACCCATGACGCAACAGCAGGGCTAATGCTTACCTCAGCAGCGTCTCCTTTCTCATGGTTCTTGAACCGGTTCCCATTCGTGCAAAGATTATGCTCAAGACGCCTTCTAATATCTGTCTCACGAGGGCCGTAGCTGAAGGGCAACTGCTCCCAGTTTCCGTAGTGGGTGTTCCAACTACTGCCCTTGACGATGGCGTAGGGAGAGCGCTGGTGATAGTGACCGGTCCAAGAGTTTGCGTTCTTGGAACCGTGGTCGGCCTCGACATTCCAGATATACTCAACCATGAAGTGGGAGTAGAAATGCTCGGGGTTGTCGGCCTGGTAGTGAGCGGGGTCTTTGTTGCGCAGGACGCTGCGCGCGAAGAAGACTTCTCCCTCGGGATATGGAATGGCCATAATGACGAGGTTTTGTTGATAATTAAAGTGATAAGGCTAATAGGGGCAGAGTTGTTGATGAGGTAAAGACTCAGTATGTATCATGGGAAGAAGCCACTCTTATATACCTAAGGAGAATGGTTGAGGAAGCGGAGCATCTTGTGCACAACTATGATGCGGCGGTGGACCGAACGCAAATCCTTATCTTTAATGAATCTGAGTAAATGGGTTCCCCTCCACGTATCAACTGAACGAAAATGTCTCGGATTCTGGTCATCCGAAACATTGCATCTGAACCTTACATACATCTAGGTAATACAAGCAAATCGTTATCTTTCAACTCGAAGCGGCAAATGCAAAAACTATCAAGGAAATTTGAAAAAGGACCAATAAATATTCCTTGAGATATCCGCAGTCTTCCTGATTCTTAGTGAAACAGTCGCCTGGAAAGGCTCGTATGCATCGAAATGTGGGACCGGTGTATCTGCTTGTCTCAGTGCATCTGACTTTTGATCTCCCCGGCCCGGCATTGCATGCTGATAATGCTCACCGCTTCTCGGGAATCAGCGTATCAAATATACAGGAAGAGCCTTGACATCAGGGTTGAAACTTGTGACGTATAATACGAGGTTGATCTCCGAGAGTGATGCTGAGGTCACATGAATAACACGAGGAGTCTATGCCCACGTTCACCAAGACTGGATGCACGGCTACAAGAACCATACCCAGTCCATCCAAAAGACTACATGCATCTTGGGATAACCCTCTATGGAACAGGGCCTGGGCAAGTAGCTGAAGGGATCGGAGATATGATATCAGAATTCAGAAATCTCCACAGATCTATGGCCATGCATATGCAGCCGATCCACAATTCGTAATCTCAATGACGATTACATTTAACAATTGAACCTGATAGGGTACAATGTGATTTCCCTTCCACGGTAAGAGGGAATGGATGGCTACGATCGGAGCGGCCCTATCCTCTTCCGATGATTGGTATCCTGGCGCCCAGATAAAGCCGGCAATGAGCCCTGATATATCGCCCCCTTCTGATCACCGACATGATGGCAGTAGAGCGATGGTAACCAAGGGGATATTTCTCTGTGGTTTTTAGAGTTCCTGTTCTACCATAATCTTTATCAGCCCTGGCACAAGGCGATAAAGAGAAAGGTTTGAATGGGAGTCTTTGCTGCACAACTGTAAAGCCTAGCTTGAAGTGAGCGGCCACTTCGAACCAAGATATTGACTGGGAAAGGCATAGTAGGAGAAGCTTCAGCCATAATCCAAAGATATCCATCGCAGGACATACAATTTCCAACACGACGTTGGAAGATGGCGGAGAGTAACCTGAAACGCTTCAACTCGACTCCAAGATCAGCACAGGTACGACTCAAGTGGGTTAGGGTATTTCGAGGTGACCAAGGGGCTATGCTGATTGGAGATGGCCGAATTGAATCAATTATACGAGCAAAAATCAAGCTTAAAAGCCTAAGGGCCAGGAGGAACACCATCCTTGTAAACTAGACTAGCTGTTATTAATTCACCAACAAATCTGGTCTCCTGCTTTTTCGCACCTGTACCTCGAAATACCCCACACTGCCTTTTCAGGCTTTACTGGTGTTTAATTAGTTGTTTCTATAGGCCTGAAGCAATTGGTAAAGTCTTGGCTAACGTCATAAGTATGCCTCGACAGGTTGAACTAGTTGGGGGCCATTTTTGAATCGAGGCATATTATAAGTATAAGGCATAGTACAAAAAGGCAAAAAGAAGGGTTCCATAAAGTACCATTAACTTTACGCAACCATGATCATGAAGCTTTACAAAGCAATCCTCCTTTTGATGTTTCCAATTACGGTTGTCTCGTTGTCCAAGCGCGACTGCGAATCCTTCGATCTGACCGATCCAGGACCCAATGGATGGTCCAGGACGGGCCAACCAATCCGCGTGTCAGGAGCCGTCAACTGCACCGCGGAGAGGGCCAAAGAAAACGGCGATGGCAAAGGAAACTGCAACATCCAGCGCTACAAAATGGGCATCATCGCCAACGCAACCATCAACAGCACCGACGGCGCAACCTATCGAGCACCATCTCCAGCAAACCTCAATACTACCATGGCGAACAAAAAGACCATCATCAAAGCTGTCAAGGGCAGAATAGACCTCTCGGGCGTCACACTGGAAAGACTCGTCGTGATACCGTTTACTGCACCTTTCAACACAACGCCAAATGGGACTTATGGATATTGGACATTTACGCCTGAGATGCGGTGCTGGCGGGGATATCCGAAAGATTGTGATGGTGATTTGGAGAAGGACTTGGACGGTAACTCGGCTGTGGTTTGCGGCTTTAGGCTTAAGAGCAATTCGTCGGATGAGAATGGCACTACATATGAAGGCAATGTTAGTTTTGTGGAGAGAGAGGAGGAAGATAGTCTCACAAAGTCTGAGGTCAGACCGTGGCCAGAATATCAGAAGGCTCGTCAAATTGCTGCTGAATGGGATCGGGTTGATGCAGAGTCTGGGGCGATGAGATATTATGGTATATCAATGGCTGTCATCTGGTCATCTCTTGCTTGTCTATTTGTATTTATCTAACTCGGAACTAATATGTCCGTACTACACCGGAATCTTGCATCAGTGCAACACCTACACTTCGAAAACCCTGAGGAAATATTCATGGGGGTTAAGTGATTCCTACCATGGGCTTGCCCACTGCTGAGATGAATCGTCTCCTGGTAGGTCACGGGCCACGATGGTCACAGAGTATCCTGCTTCGACGAGGGCAAGAGCAGACTTGATCCCGATGATCCCGGAACCGATGATGACGACTTCCATTGTGAACTCTTTGAGTATCTGTTTTCACAAAGTATGTGCGATTCGTGGAAAAGATGCCACCGAATGGGGCGTTGGTAGTAATAAATCACATCCATCATAACACAATTACATGTGGTACAAGCCGGCGCCGGTCCTGATAACCAGAGTGGCGAGCCATGTTAGAGTAGTCGGGCACTGATGGCAGCCGCAATGATTGTTAAGAGTACTACTGATTAGTAGCGGTGGTGTTCGCACAATTGCTGCTCTGAACTTCGAAAGGGGAGGTCTAGCTAAAGTCGCGTCTGTTTTGAGGTCCAATTACAAAGTCGTACGCAGCAAGGGGTCTACGATTAGGTCTTGCCAGCATGGCGATATTGAGAAATGGCGGCCGACAGAAAGTATGTTCAGCCTGAACCCTGGACAAGACAAAGCAGCTCGGCTGACTTGAGAAATAGGTTTGGATGCTATTCTGAGCAAATGCGATTCAAAGGGCCGACCATTCGACTTTATTGTTTGTTGCACCAAGAACATCCCCGACATCATGCCTACGTTATGCGATATCATTGCACCTGCGGTCACCCCAGCCCACACGGCCATCGTCTCGATACAAAACGGCCTCAACATCGAAAAGTCATTTATTCATCAATCAAAGATTAGCTACTCGCTGTCTGCGAGTACACTCTTGATTTACCCTACTGTCGGCAATTCGCCGGGAAGAAACACGCGTTTCCGCTCTCGCATAGCGGAACGAAAACGAGGTTAAACGAGGCTCGCCTGGCATCGAAGTTTTGCACTATATCCGTCGATATCCACAACAACCCCGGCTGCGACCAATTGAACGCCATTGTGTGCTGCGGGATGGTAGGGGCGCTCGCACTGGGTAGTACGCGGACACTGAGCTGATTGCCTCTTATTAGAGCCGCTGTATTTCTTTTTTCCTCGTTCTCGTTTTCCATCCGGACTTTAACTTTCCACCCAAGACCTCAGAATATTGGCATTGGCCATGTCGAGTAACACCCCAACGCCGTTGGGTACATCCGGATCCTCCGAGCATCGAGGTTCCAAGACGAAACGAAGCCATAAGAAATCGCGGCTGGGCTGTCAGACCTGCAAGCATAGACGAATCAAAGTCAGTCTCATTTCAATCCCTTCCTCAACATGCAAGCTGGGGCTGTTGACTAATCGTTGTCTTCTCCCAGTGTGGAGAAGAAAAGCCTATTTGCGCTCAGTGCGAGAGACGGGGTGAAGAGTGCCACTACACCCTACCATTCCATACCAGGCACTATAGCTCCCCAGCGCCTTCACCACAAGCATCCGGAGCAGGACCTCATCTTGGCTTTTTGGACTTGGAGCTCATGCATAATTTTTGCACGTCCACTTACGCCACTCTCAATAATGACCCCGCCATAAGGGATCTCTGGCGAATTCGTATTGTCAGGCTTTGCCTAAACTGTGACTACGCCATGTTGGCAATCCTGTCCGTGTCGGCACTGCATCTCAGCCACTTTTCCCCGGAGAGGAGAGAATTCCTCCGTGAGAGAGCTATATCGTATCATAACCAGGCGCTTAGTATCGCAGCTGGATTTATCGACGCGTACGATGAGAGAAATGCCCAGCATCTGTTTGCCTTTTCGATTTTAACCATCTACTATTGTAAGTTCCCTAAAATCCCTTTCTGGCCTCGCTAACATCTGTACTAGCCTTCGCCCAGACTCCAGAGCACGATGATGGACCGTATCCGTCCTGGGTAGTCCTGATAAAAGGCTGTACGATCTTTGTAGAATTAGCTAAAAGTGCCCTCTTAGTAGGGCCATTCTCAGCCCTTTTGAACAAGGCTCGAATACGTGTTGATCTCCGACAGCAAACCTTTGAAAAAGACTACATGCAGCAGTTGAGGCTGTTTGTAAATGAGAGAGTTACAGATCCAGATCGGCGGGCCATTTACGATGAAGCGATTCAAGCATTGAACCAAACATATGGTGTTTTTTACGAAGTTGGGGGCGATCATGATCTAGTGGATATCTTTTCTTGGATCGTATTGGCAAAGGACTTTCTCAAGTTTGTGGAAAATGAAGAAGAGGAAGCTCTTGTGGTGTTGTCTTACTTTTGCGTCTTGTTGCATAAACTACCTAGTCAATGGTGGCTGAGCGGTTGGGTTAACCATATCATGACCAGGATATACTCGTCGGTAGGCCAGATGTATCTGACTTACTTAGTATGGCCGATGGAGGAAATTGGATGGCTACCGAAGCATTAAGATTTGTTGTTTTTTCACAGATACCTAGCCCATGCTCAAATAGACCGTGATCTGTGGCTAAATCTCGTCGGGTCCGTGCTCTCGTTCTTCTTTCTCATTACCCACTCTCGCTCGGGTTCTAAACGAGTTGTGGATATCAGCATCCAGTAGCCACAAGCCGCAGCTGATAAGTTACGCTGACAACAGAACAATGTTGCATTTCATCCACTTTTCAGGTTCGCATAGAATGCGAAATGCGAAAATAGCAACGGGATGGTCATCGCGTCGAGGTGACATCTTCTCCCTATAACAAATAACTACTTCCTACTTTCGGATTCTCTCCCATGGAGGGACGACTCTGTCTTCTCGATAAAAACCATTCTTTCCTCTGCTCAAAGACTCCCGTCCATCAACTTCGACATCACTTTCCAGTAGCGAAGATGGAGCTCTTCCGACGAATCGACACTCTCGCCGACGGAAAACTGGACTTTAAGTTGTACCGGTACACGCCTTCATTCCCTGCAGCCAATGTCGCAACCGTCATCTTCGCGATACTTTCCTGCCTCCACCTATGGCGCCTCTACAGAGCTCGAGCATGGTATTCTATTCCGTTCACAATCGGCGGTGCTTGTATGTTCCCCCCGACTCACGCTCACTGACGACTATCGCTAACATGTGTCTCGCAGTCGAAACCATCGGCTATGCTGCACGAATCGTATCTCATAACAACAAGGAGTCTGTGCCTGCCTACAGTGTCCAAGCAATTCTAATCCTCGTTGCGCCCGCGCTCTTCGCCGCCTCGATCTACATGATCCTCGGCCGAATCATCATCTCCCTTCGAGCCCAACATCTCTCGTTAATTCCCGTTCGATGGTTAACAAAGGCCTTTGTCTGCGGCGACATCGTATCCTTCTCGCTACAAGCAGCTGGAGGCGGTATCCAAGCATCCGGTGCCATCAAGGCATATGATCTAGGTGAAAAGATCATCCTGGCCGGTTTGTTTATTCAGATCGTGGTGTTCGGTTTCTTCGTTGTTACCGCTGGGCTGTTCCACAGGAAGTGCCTCAAGAGCCCAACACTGCCCGCCCGAGAGAATGCATTTCCGTGGAAGCTCGACCTCAATGTGTTGTATACTGTCAGTATTATCATCCTGGTTCGAAGCATCTTTCGTGTCGTCGAATACCTTCAGCGAAACGACGGATATTTAATCTCTCATGAGATCTTTCTCTATATTTTTGATGCAGTTCTGATGGCCATTGTCATGGCGACTTTCCTCATTTGGTATATTGACCACCTTCAATATAAAGATGGCGACCAGTACGATCTTGAACCTTGTGTTGTTGATGAGACCAACTCATCTTGATCGAGTGGTGGAAAAATCCGCTCGTAGGGTTGAGTAAAAGCAGCTGTTGGGTTCTTGGGGGGATTGGCTGTCAGTATTAAGATCATGTTGATTGATGTTCAACTCTTGGGATATTTAGATGAGACATGAATAATCCCAATGATGTTTTATATACTTTATTATATCCTAAATCTAGACAGGATTACCTGTAGATGCTGCGTATTTGCATGAGTGAAAGAACTTCTATTGCTAAAAACAATTTAAACAGGGACAGAAGAGTCTCGCTGATCACTAAGCATGCCACGCATCGACGGCTACGCCTTCTTTACACTCAGTCAGTAATCATTTTGCTCCGAGATACAAAGCTTTTGATACCTGAGGTTGTGAGAAGTTTCTCATCATAAGGGCATTGGATCTATGATCTAGATCTAAAGGGCATAGAGGAAATCCCATATTCGTATCGTATTAAAACAAGATTCTCAATCTCGATAAAGTTACACTCCAGCAACCTTCTAAACCGTGTCCGAACGTCTCACCCTGCCAGAGCCCTCGATAGCTACGATCTGGCATATACAACTATTTCTCCCAGTACAATCGAATCCCATATCTGACAGCCGTTCCTCCCCCATTCAGCTTAGCATTCGACTGACTGGGATGCTCCCAAGCAAACAAGGCCATCGCAAGAAACATTAAAACACTGTCGAAGATATACATATACGCCTCGTGGGAAATGAGATAGCCCGTATTCCCTTGCGCGTATTCGATGAGGCGAAAGACAGACCGTACAAGGATGAGACCAGAGGCGGTGTACAATGTAAAAAGATACTTCTGCCAAGGAATCCCTGATGCAGCGGCCTTTGCGGACATGGAACCCACAAGTCTCATGTGAAAGACGGCTGCGGTGACAGCAAACAGTGAAAAAAAGACTATTTGAACGATGAGCCCTATGATGACGATGCGTTCGCCATTGTGGAGGGCATCTAGGGAACCACCTGCCATCATGCCACCGCCTACGAGCTGTCAGAACAATCACACAAAACGGAAAGTGGAGTACTCACCTGCGCCTTGAAGAATAAATGACGCGACGTCGCCGACGACAAAGATCTTTGTCAGCCAGGCCCTCTTGATAGGTGAGTGCTGCCTGCCGTCGGTAATAATGATGATGCGTCCAAGGATCATGTAGATGCTTGCCGCGAACAAAGCTGGTGAGATAAGCAACAGTAAGGTCTGGACCACATAAGGCTTCACAGTCCAGTCGGGATTTTCACTGGAAGAAACAGCCCTCTGGTCCAAGGTTAAAAGTGGACGACTTCAGCTCTGAAGAAACTTACACCAATATAACCGATGACTTGCACTATCCGGGCGTCAGTCTCGGACTGAGTAGGGATCACTCTTGGGGAAGAGACTTACTGAAACCACCGATAACAAAGCATGAAAAGAACCATGTTTTTGTTCTCACAAGTTGATACGTATGCAGTCCAGTGACTAGCAGAAAGAGAATGATGAAGATGACAGCAGCCGCCATGGACGGGTCATATCGGTAGAGCTTGAAAACAGAATCACCATCCCCTGCTGATTCAGACATAATTGAGAGTGTTTAAGTTATCTGGAATTGTGGTAAAACTGAGAAACTCGAGATGAAGCGTTGTAGTGGCAAAGGCTGCTCAGGAAAGATTTGTTGCGTAAATGTCAGAAGAATGTCATTATCGAACAACTTGAACAGATTTTATAACAGCAGCAAGACATTTTTCTTTGCAGTCCCCACAGACTCTGTGGCAGTGCACTCCCTTTTCTAAGCGCTTGCTCCATGTCTAATCTCGGGTTCGTTTACAGGCTTTGACGGGAATGCGAGAAACGAGGCTGACAGGTTTGCGACTGTCCCCTTGTATGTTTCGGATTTTTGTTTCACAGCACCCCCTGAAAACATAGCTTAGATCGCTATTTATCTCAAAATCTTTTTGGAAACATTTGTTTCTTGCGTGTCATTCAGGCTGGCATATCGGATCCAGGTAAGGGCTGTACTGCCATTTCCGGCCGGTCCGTAAAAGATGCGAGAACGCTTTGGAGTGGATCACTCCAAGCTGATCTATCGTCTATGGCCATGAGCCAATCATCTCTAACATTGCTCAACAGCATCGTGTGAACGTGAATCTTCCAATTGCTAATTACAATGACTTTTACTCATCAATCAGACAAGAAAGAGTGTGATACTGGGAAGTGCATCACATATGAATCCGGACAACCCTAGCTTTGTATATAAGGATTCCATCAATCTCAATCTATTCTCGCTACTCTAGTCGTGCCTCTGACGCCTTTGCCATCTCCTCCAACTCTTTAACGTCCTGAAACTCTCCTCGAATTATACCAGAACTCATTTCATGCCGACAGTTCAACAGCACAAGGGCCGAAGACTTCCAGAGCGGCACCTCATGCTTTCTCGCAGTGCCCACTATAGTAAAGACGGCAAACACCAACGCAGCAAGCTCCAACACTGCAGGACCAATCAGCCAGTACCATCGGATAAAGACAAATATCTGGCTTTCTCTCCGAACCCCTTTCGCCAATTTCTCATTTGGCCCAGAGCGGAGATAGTCCGTCATACCCAATGCCATAATATCGAAAGCACGCGTGAGATTTGTGTCCCCATCTAGGGCGGCACTAAGGCCAGGGTTATCGTTCTTTGCGCTTCCGCTCACGAATTCGGATTGAAATGTAGTGGACTCGAAAAAGGCTTGCAGGGCACTGATGTCTATGATGGATATCCGGAACGGAGGTAGTTTGGAGGTCTTGTTGCTCACAAGATGGGTTCGGTGCAGGGGATCATCCCAGGACCAATTAGCGCGCCGAATGTCAATTTCAGAGATCTTCCCAAAAGAAAAGGTGCTACCGTTTGCTTCGGCTCTTGGGTATTCATAGGCAGTGAATCCAACGGTGCATTCTGTGATATTGATATCAGTAGCGTTGAAGCTAGTATCGTAGCCTGATCTCCAAACTGCGATTCTCACAATGTCGTCCAGTGATGTGGTGATATTATTAGGGTTATCGAGATGAGTACGTGTCGCGTTGATTCGAAAAGTGGTTTGAGAGTCGGTCAGGACATGCTGAGTCGTAAGGGTAATGTTTCCTGGTGTTGTGAAGTTGCAATTACGATCGAATCTCATTCCTGGCCTCCCTTCTGGCTTTATACAGTGTTTTGTTTCCAACGCCGACATGGTGACGTTCTTGCATGTGCTCTTAAAGCCCAAGGATATATAGGAGTTTCTCCAGAGACAGGCGCCACCGCACTTGAATACTAAAATGGAACTTATGTCATAAAGGCCTTGAAGAATAGCGGATTGCATCTGTGTGTCCGGTGGTATTTCTAGGGACAACTGTTAGTTACTGTATACTGTTTTATTCCGATGACCTACCTGACTGAGCACCCGTCGTCATGTTTCTATCATATGCGTGTGCATATCCAAAGGTCGCATCATTACTTGGGACATCCACCATCCTCGGTTCTAGGCTAACCACAGCCTGAGAGAGTGGAGAGAAGCCGAGACGAAGGATCGTGATAAAAGCTCCCAACGTTGCGAGATTCCAAGGAACTCTGAAGATGAGAAGCATCGCTCCAAGTGGACCTCGACTGGCCTCGTCGAACCTTTCAACGTTATACACGCTGCGCGAAGATCGCTTGAAGTAAAGCCACTTGAGCTGCCCGATGAAAGCGCTCACGTTATGCATCATGGCAGCTGTGCAACCTGTCGACAGGATGGCGATGGTCGTGCTTATAGAGATTGAAAGAGGCCATTCGGAGTAGGGCTTGTCTCGCATGCTACAGAATATCGCAACCATTCCGGCAAACAAAACGAGGGTCGTAAAAGACGACAGGAGTTCCAAACCCCACCCGTGGGTAGAAAACGTTGCATGTCGGACATATCTGCCTTTGCGAGACGATTCTCTGGTAGAACTCAACTCGATCTCATCTGTGTCTATGTCGCGAGCTGATGTCGCCTCGTACCGATGTGATTTTGGCTGCATCCTGTCGTCACTCTGAATGGAGTCTTATTAGCTGCCTGAACTAATCTAGGAGCAGTTGAGATGAAAAGACAGAGGTTGAAAGACACTCCAACGGAAGGGCCATTAAATAGCACAAGTCAAGTCCAAAAAAACCACGCGTGCGAGAATCTCTTTTTCAGCTGTCTGCCTAAACCAATAAGAATCACTGTAGTGTTGCACATGAAACTCCGCCTCTGCGCAAAGCGCTTATCACTCGAATTTGAGCCAATCTTGGGGAGTAGGTCAAGTGGGGGCTGCACCGATGAGTCCATGTGCAGCTTGGCAATAAGGCTGAGCGAAACACAAGGCGATTTTTGCAATGTGTCCCGACTGAGGGGTCGTACCCAATCCGCAGTGGTAGTGGTGCTTGAAAATAGGCAAGGACGCTACAACGCTTGGCTATAATTGCGGCTCTTCTTATCAGTCAAGTCACCTCTGCGTTGGAGGGTTCTCTATGCATTTGTAACCAATAATCCAAACCAACCTTGCCCTGAGTTGTTAGCTAAGTCATTGTGGAACAGCGTCTAAAAATAGTAGCGGTTCGGCTCGATGCGTTCCATGAGTCCCACGAGTAATTCACAGAGAGCAGTTGTTGTATCCACGAACTGAATAGAAGATCACACATTTTCTGATGGGAGACGAAGTACAATGACTGATATGGCCAATCTATGAGTTGTGAACTCTTAAACAATCGCAGTAGTTTGCCTACCACTTATGCGCTAGGAATCCCAACATCTCTGCATAATAAAAGGAAATTATGCAAGCTCAAAACTGCTAAATTATACAAGAGAGTGTAATAACAGCTTCATTTAAGTCAAAATTCATAATGAATAACACAGCCTAGAGGTTCTGAATTACATCGCAGCCAGTTCCACGACTGAAAGTCTTCGATGCAAGGTTGTGCTGGTTCTTGTATTGGCTATGAATCGCGAAGTCAGATATCATAAACAGTGTAATAGGGATGGCGGGACTTACGCATAGCCAGCAGGACCTTGAACTTCGCTAACGTCAAGCACATAGATTCCATCTGTCCAGAAGCACTGCACATTCTCAAGCTTGACAGCATTGACCTTGAACTGATTGCAGTATAAACCAAGATGGTCGTCATTGCGAGGGCTCGTGATGAGCTGAACTCGATATCTTCTCAAGGCATGCTCGTACCAGTTGGACTTCCACTGGAGGGTCAACTTGCAGTTTGTGCGCTTATCTGTCGAGCATAACGTTTAATACTCCGCAACCTTGGAACTAAACAGGGCATAAGACTTACCTTCAGTGACGACGCCAGGCTCAGGGATGGCTGTGGCAAGAGCAGGAATTGCCAGAATGGCCTGTGCGAGAATTGAGAACTTCATGTTGGTCGAGAGAAATAAATCAGTTCAGAAAATAAAGAAGTTTCTTGGGAAGTAGAGGTATAGGCTGGGAAGACGGGATTGCTTTTGTCGAGGAATGCTTTCACTTTATAGTGGTTTTTGGTAGGTTAAGCTACGTGTTGAACTCTTGCTCCCGGCATCAAGTAACGTAACATGCCATTCCGCAAGGTATTAGAAATCAAGAGGAAAAGCGACCTCAAGAGGCTTGGTTGCATCCACATCCAGTTTATCGTCAACCTTGAATTACCTCAAGAACCCATTTTAGGATATTATACGTAAGGATCAGAATCCCATCCGCGTATTGATTTCGGAAAAGGTAAAGACCGCGGATAATATTTCAAAAGTTACCCACTTCAACGTACTTATTACAGCTTGTGACGTTGCAAGTTGCCATTCTACCGCTTCTTCGAATTGATCTGCTGTCAGACAAGAGCCACATAATACAGTGGGACTTAGACTTACATAGATGCCTAAAAAGTGGTGATGTTTAATGTTACATCGCTGACTCTATTTGTCTGAATAGACGCGGTCGACCCACTGTATTCGGAAGTTTTGTCAGTGACCTGGCTCTGGTTTTGTCGGGGAAATACTCTAACATAGCTTACTCCGTACCTTACTCCGTACGGAGTAGGTATTGCTCGACTCACAATGTCGACCCCCAACATGCAAAGGCTTTGTCCTTAATGGTCCCCGCTGAATAATATGTATTGAATGGGTAAATTCATCCTAGTTACCTCCAGTCAACCATGTTCTGATGATTCGACAGTCATCAGCATGTCGTTACACCGTCGGACTACCGGCTGTGGGCCAGTCATGTATCAAAAGTGCTAGTCGAAGCGATCAACTGTCCTCTTCCGTGTCTGTATACAGTATTGCAGCCAAAGATGGAATAAATGCAACGTCCTACTTCGTATCAGGCCCACAAAATGACCGTGGGTAGTAGAACCATGCCAGGGTCCTAGCCTATACACGAGAATCAGTTTCCTAAATTGGAAAATGCAACTCTGACATCAATAAATCGCCGACTCGGCAGTAATATCATGAACCAATGGGATCTAGAATGAGGCTAAGAAAGAAATGCTCAGCCGCAGAGATAGCGCCTGATATAGCATTGCCGATTCTGGTTTCGCCGGGTAGATGGAAAGAAGCCAAGTAACAGAGACAAATATCGGCGCATATAAAAAGAGACATTCATACCGATCTATAAGCTTCTATCTTCATCCGATTCTTATTCCTCAGCCATACAGAACCTTCACTAAACCCTCATCGAAATGAAATTGACTCTGTTCACCCAGGCCGCTCTGGCCATTCCCTTTATCATTGGAGCTCTGGCTACTCCTACCCCTGATGGTAAGTCACTGCCCCTCTGAGACACTTCATAACTAACGCATATTAGTCTCTGAGATCAAACGAGCGGATTGTTCCATGACAGTCCGATACAGAACGGACTGGGTCGAGAAAGGCCTAGACCGATATCGAATGCAGCTTATTACAAACCCTCGCAATGACCGACATCTCGGTGTTTACTGCGACGCTTTCAAAGCGCCCGTTGGCTTTACCATCAACCCTCAGTGCTTCTGGGGAGATGCATACTATGTTGATGTCAGCGCTGCTCGAGGTCCTGCAGGGCGAAGGTAAGTAGTGTCTGACCTGACCAAGGTTTGCTTTCTAACTTGGTATCTTTAGGGCAGTTCGAGATGCTCATAACAAAGCTTGCAATGATTTCGAAGTTTACACCGGTTGCCGAACGATCAGAGAGTTCTAAGAGTGATCAATGGGAAGGCAACTTATTGTCTAAGCTTTGGTGGACACAATAGACTCTGAGCCCAGAGACTTGATTAAGCATATATAGAACGAAGGGGGAGTAATAGAAAAGAGAGCATCATGAAGTAGCTAGCACATCTTGCGTATGCAAGTCTATTGTGAATATATTAGTGATTGCCTCTCATACTTAATTAGCCCTGGAAGGACGCAAGGGAGAGTGAAACAATCCAGAGTGAAATAAGAAAGATGGCCATTAGACTCTGTGCCATTAGCGCTCAAGGTTTCCGTGTAGGCCTAGCTTAGGCCACTTCACGATAAAGTATAAAGACTGATACGTAATAATTAACATGGAAATGCTAGTCTCGCCAAAATAGCTTACTAACAATACAGTCCTATTCTTGAACTCTTCGACTTAACATGTCCTAAGTACTGCTTCTGTACTCCTCACCGTCTTTCTCTCGCTGCTCTCGGTGGTGTCAAATCCCGCCGTTGGCTTGTTGTCCCATATTGCCCGGTTCTAAGTGGACTTTGGTTCCTTTCTCTTAGCCCACCAGATTGTTGGACAAGACCTATAGGATACATTGGCGAGCTTGCAGACGATCTGGTACTTCCCAACGGAGGTAGCGTCCCCGACTGACGTGGGGTGCCGGGGCCCTGAAGTCTTGAACGGCCCGGGCTCATGCCCCTTCTCGTCGTCGGTGTTGGCTGGTAGCTGCCGGGAACCGTGGGCGCGCTTGACATGGTGTTAGATCCTAGAGGCGGCGTTGACATCCGGCGAGGTGTCGAGTTTCGATATGCACTCGCACTTGTGTTTGGACTGCTTGCTCGCCGTGCGTGAGTTTGTTGCGGATATCCAAGAGAGGTCCCAGCCATTGGTACACCCGAACCCGAGCCTACGGGAGTTCTCTGTTGGTTAAATTGGTTGATTCTTGGTTGCTGCAACTGCGCTGTCATCGCCCCGATATTGGGTGGTGCTCCTCCACTTGGATATCGATTCTCTGATGGGCCTGATTGACCGTACCCAGCATACGGTCGGCTTTGAGAATTAGTTGGAGGAAATTGATAGGCTTGCGGGGGTTGTTGGCTCAGTGGAGGCAGCGGATTTGATGACCCAAATGGTTGTAATGGCATTGACGGAGCCGTCTGTCGAGGCTGACCCACTGCAGGACTTTGGAGTGTTAGTCCTCCTGTTGGCGGTGGACGATTACTTCTTGCGGAGGCATTGGATGAACTTGACGATGATCGTCTGTGTCTAGAGGATGACGGCCTTCCCGTTGGCTGGCTTGGGTTTACAGTTGGCTCACCCGCTGCACTTCTTGACGTAGACCTATGATGTGATATTTGTCCTTGGGTAGATTCTGTGTTAGTACGGGCAGAGGCACTCCCGACTACGTCATGAGACTGCCTGCCGCTTCCCCTATGTGGAGTGCCTCGATAGTCGACGTTTTCATCCCCGCTGGACTCGGTACTGGTAGATACGGTAGAGTTGTGCTGCCCCGATGTTCTTGTTATGCTGGGAGCTGCGGCATTAGTTGTATAGCCTTGATAGGATGACTGCTGTTGAGCTGGAGGGGTTTGCCAAGACGTTTGAGGGATTGCGTTCTGCTGGGCTCCGGGCGAAGGCTGGTAATTTGAGAATGTTTGCGCGCCTGTAGCTTGGCTGAAACCTTGTCCAGCTGATGTTGCAGACTGATATCTCGCAGGGTGACCATAGACTGATGAACTGCCGGTGGGGAGATCCTCTGATCGAGACGGTCGATGACGCTGTTGGCTGGATGGATTCGCCTCTCGCGTTGATGACGGCCGTATATCTGAACTATGTGACGTCCTTTCCCCTTGTCTAGATCCCCGTGGCGCCGATGTCAGACCGGTGTTTGAGGAACTTGACGCTTGTGGGTGGCCATGTCGGCTAGCTGACGCAGGCTGTCCTTGTAAAGAACGCCTGGCATCTCCCGTTGATGTGCTTTGACGAGGGTCAGCGATACCCATTCGTCCAAGCTCACCTATCAAGTTTTCTGAACTACGTCGTATAGCTCTGAACCTTTCTATCGACTGTCTTCTTTCAAGTTCCGATCGAGCATCACGGCTCTGTCTTACTGCCTCACCCATCTCTCTCGTCAGGCTTGCTGTCTGGCGACCGATCTCTGCAACACGCCCTCTCCTAGAACTAAGCATGGTATTAGTGTATGCGCAGTAAGTTGTATTGTGTCAGGGAATGTACTTGTCTTGAGACATTGTCAAAGCGGTGCAACCGATATTTGAATGGAAAGTGAGGTATTACACCTTTTCCTGTATGGAAGAAGAAAGGCCAGTAAGTAAAGGCAGGTTCTGGCAGTCTATTTATGCCTCTTTGGCAAAAGCAAGAGCCCTGGGCGGGTGAGATCTCACAAAGCAGAGCCTCAACTTGGACAGTCATCTGCTGACCCCTTTCTGTCTAAATTGTGACACTGAATTGCTATGATTAAGCTGGTTCGTTGATTCATCGCTCAGCTGAAACTATTCTGCAGTCATGTAGCCACACTCAAGTGCTCCAGCCAGTGGGGTGATGCCACCTTTCTGTCGTGAGGGGTTTTATGTAGGCGCCTTTATCATTTAGGAGCATACTTTTAACTATTATTAGTAATGTTAAGGGAGGGTCACATGTTTACAGGGGCAGGCAAGAGGCTTAATACCTTTATCTTAAAAAGGCTTAAGTGACTTAAAGCCTGATTTAGGAGTTATATATTAGTATATCTCTTTTTAAGCTTTTAAAATAATGTATTACCTAGATCCTTAATTGTTAATTAAATTTAAATCTTTACTTTAAACAATAGTATATTATATTTAAATTATATAATAT
>JAAOAS010000528.1:0-50284 GCA_013396035.1 Fusarium pseudocircinatum | reverse complement strand
TTATACCTACCTAGCTTATTACCGATTACCTGTAATGGTCTTGTAAAACAGAACGCTAGAGTCGGACAACGCCAGGTCTTCCTTAAATCCGTCTACCTTATCAGCGTTCAGTAAGGTCTTAATTGAGACTCGGGCCTCTTCTGTAAGCTTTGCACTGTCTCTGTAAGATGCATCCGAGTCGAGTATAACGTGCATAAGCCTTTGAGATGCAGCTTTTCTCAGAACCTTGGCCACTCGTGTGCTCCAGATACAGAAAATAGTGAGGAGATCTTTTGACGGCAGAACTCCCATGAATGGCGCAAGTAATATGGACAGGAACCCGTCGCCCGAGTCCATACTTCGTAGACTCTCATATACACCCTCAAGCCGCGTTCTGCCGCTTGGCTGTTCAGATTGATCCTCGGAGTCCGAAGTCTCAAACTCCGCAGGAGGTGTGGCATGGCAGGTTGAACGAAATCCGAGTAAGAAGCTATACACATCTTTCAGAGCTCTCGACCAGTAAAGCCCACTTTGATTTATTGTCTCTATAGCCCCGGATTTCCGTTTACCATCTCCACGACGGCCTCAAGACAATCTCTCTCTTCTTGTTTCTTGATCCTAGCCGTTGTCTCAGGAGATGAAGGGATATCATCATCAATGACGCGACTCCTGAATTCGGGATCCACGCTCACAGAGTTGCTGGTCGAGTGTGAAGCCCGGAAACTTCGTATACTTTTGCCTTATTCAGCCATTACTTTCGCTTGCGCGAAGCAAGAATGACAAGCGCACCAGACTTGGATAGCTTGGGGGTAAGATTCACGAACTGGCCTTGTTGTCGGTTGAAGTTTGCTGAGTCGAGACCGTCGATGATGATGAGGCAGTTATGACTCTCGAAATGCTCATATAAAGAGCTTGAATCTGAGTCTTGAAAAGAGTTCGGAACAAAGTGGCTTTGTAGCTGTTGTAGCATGTTATCCTTGTTGTACTCGAGCTGTGGCGTATATGGAGTGCATCTTCAATCATACCCGAAGTCTTCCACCATATACATAAATGATCCAAAAGAGCCGTCTTGCCAATACCAGCCATTCCATAGATCAATAGCGGCAGCGGCTTTCCAAGCAAAAGTATGGATTCTATATGGACAATGTCATGTTCTCGCCCATACAGAGAGTTAGGATAGCTCTGTTCTTCCTCGAGAGACTTGCAGGCAGCGCTTAGAGTGGTAGATGGAAGCCACTCTGAGTTGAAATAAGCCAGCACCACGAAATCATAAACGCGCATCCTCTCATCGCCTTGACTTCCCCTCAAGTGACATCACTTTCAGTGCTATAATAGGCCAAAGTAACCACGGCCCGTATGCCACTGCTCAAAAGTACTGTAGCTGCTGTCTCGACGGCGGACCTAGCATGTGGACAGGGAGCAATGAAAACGTCTTGAACACCATGAAGCAGAAGCAGTGCGGCAACTTTATCGACGGCTTTTAAGCCCTCCTCTATCTCTTCAGACTTGTTTTGGTTGACGAATTGGAAGTAGATTCTGTGAGTTCCGGGCTCAGACTTTCGAGGGCGCTTGTGGACAAGGAGCATGTCTAAATAAATCGCCGTGAAGTAGCCCTTGGGGTGAGATTCAAGCTCAGTCTTCAGGGCGCGGAAGGGCCCAGGTCGTACAAGGATGACGTTTTCAGAGTCTCCTATTGCTTGAAGGATAGTGCGCGAGACTGGACGAGAGAGTTCGCTGGCATGAGTGGAAGGACCAGGAGCACGGTATGACAGCACAAGGACCCTCCTTTGTCCTTCGGTCTCCTGGTCAGCAACCTTATTACCTTCCCCATCCTGACTGAGAAGTTTGGGAGTGCCAGTAGCAAGTATCTGCACCACGCTGACCTCCATCGGCCCCATCGTAGGTTCCCATACCTCGAGTCGCTCGACGAACTCCCAAAGAACGCGTTGCATGGGCATGCGGTCCTCGGTATTGTGATCCTCAGAGTTACTGTTGTTGAACCAAGGTTGCTCAGCAATACGAATAACTACTTTTTCTCCGTAGAACTCGGGTAGAGAGTTCATCCGCGCGTTCAGTGCACTCATCATGGCCTGTACACGTTCGCTGACCCAGTCCCCACCCCATGGTGGCTCAATATGGCCCGGGGCACCAGTTGTCAGAAGAAGGAGAGGTCGGACGGTAATTGAGGTGTTAGATCTATTTTTGCATGTGCCGTCGTCTCTAGTGATGTCGACGTCGAAAAGATGCAAACCTTCGAGGTCTTCCGATTGGGAAGAGTCAACATTCCCCCTGGCGATATTGATAGTGATCATTTTACTACTTTTGACTTGTGATTTTGTTAAGCAGGCTTCCTCTCACGTTCCCGTTCGATAAGAAGCGAAACCTTGTTATATGTCGTCGCCACTGTTCGCGTTGTATCTAGGGAACGTGAAGCCACAACTTCGGTTGGTGTTTCGTTGCCTGTGTCTATGATTGTGTCGAGCACCACGGGCGTCATGCTGCACTCTAAATTGACTGACCCAGGGGTTTCCGGGTCGCAGGGTCGCCAAGATACAGCCGAGTTCTCAAGTAAAAGCGCTGGGAGTAACAGCTTTGCTCTCCCGTACAAGACTGTGCGGAGATCGGTTGTCCAGTCGGTTTTGGGCATAACAACGGCATGACTTTAAAAGAAAGGGGTCCAGACTTGCCAGCTTCGCAGTCTTTTACGAAGGAACACGTTGGAGATAGCGAATCTGAGTCGGAGGAGACCGATCCCAGTAGCGACGAAGAAAGTGACCTAAATGATGAGATCGAGAGTGATGATAAGTCTGACGGAGGCTATGATACAGTCAAGAACGGCAAGGTCGTCCTGGAGATGGATGAGGATAGCGTTACGTGGGCTGATCCGCCAGATGAGGAGGAAGAGGGGGTGGAACGCGTTGATATTAGTATTGATGGGCAGGAAATGGAGTTCGTATTTTGAATTAAGAATGAAGGAATCTTAGAACATGAGTAGGGAGTGTCACGAATGTCGCCATTGTGGTTACTCGAGCTTTTTTAGTATCGTAGTATAACTCCCTGTTCCCTAATCTTGCCACCTTCGCACTTGAACCCCAAGTACGCCTTGTCAGGACTGAAATCAGCCATTTCTAGTAACACCTCGCCAATCTACGGCCCGAGCCGATTTTCCTAGCCAGAGTAACATTTAGAAAGGCTGATCAACCGTCGGCCGTAACAAAGATGGCTATCAGAGCCAAAACAGTGTCGCTCCAGATGTCTTGGAGGACGAGTCGCAACTAGGCGCCAGAGTTGTCGTCCTCCAAGTTGCTATTGACCATAACTTGCCTGGAACCTCGAAAAAGATCGTAATGTTGAAAGCAATAAGCTCTGGGCACCCCAAGAACCTGGAGGTTGTGAGAACATGCCTTACAATGTCACGATGAAAGACCAAGAATTCTCTGTTCGGGAGCTTCTTCTGGACCCTCACCAAATCCTTCATCGCCCGAACCTGCGCCCTCTGCAATGATACGCGCAGCTCAACAGGTTCACAATGCCTTCACTCAGTTGTTAGGCCACTTCTCCATGAGAAAGGAGGGTTACTTAGACAAGGGATGGCATTGCGGTTTCACTCAAAGGTGTTTCAATGCAGCCTGGGTTCTTGCGCAGTACTTAGGCTGGCGATAGGACTTCCTGAACTTTCATATATCACCGCGGACAATTGTGTTGAGTTTGTGGTCTATTTCACCTAAGTTCTGTGTTCTGCTCGAATTCTGTTTCCCAGGATCTAATACGACTTGAGCCTTTAGTCTCTGCGTATACTTCTACTAGAACTCCCTGATAGCAAACCCTAAGAAGACCAATGCTTATATGATATAGAATTATTTTACTAACACTACAACCTCCCTTTATGCCCTGACTTTAACTTCTCACGCGCTCGCTCCAGGATCCCTCGCGCCCTTGGTTCAGACCGTCCATCATATGCTGATATACCCTTCTCTAATGAACTGTTCATACATAACGCCTCTGCCAAATCCCACGCATCACATAGCGCCAGGTTCGCTCCACAGCCAGCAAAAGGTGTCACAGCATGGTTAGCATCGCCAATGAAAATAACGCCCATCTTATCAATATCGTCATGAGTGAATGCCTTCTTGTCCTTTGCGTTGATAACAAACACAGTCTTCGTATCCGTCCTTTCCACAACGTCTCTGAATGGATCCTGGAACTTATTCCCAAGATCAAGACTGCGATTTATAACTCCTTGTACCATTTCGTCGTTCTTGAGATCCAATCTGGGGGTTTCCTCGTTTTCGAGATTGCCAACGCCCCATACAACGCTTTTCTTGTCGACTGGAGAAAAGAAGCAAGAAACCCCGGTTCCTGAGAGCATAAATCCCCAGTCTTTGTCGATGGGCGCTGGAGGAGGTCCGTCAAATCGAGCAATACCGCCTCGGAGAATTGCACCAGCAAATTCGAGGTTGTCATTGGGTCGAAGGTATCCTCGGAGTTTGCTATTCGCTCCATCAGCGGCAATAAGCAGGTCACAGTCCTCCTCGGCGATTGTCTCATTGCCGGGTTGTCCCCTCGCGACCTGAACCCGCACTCGTCCTTGGTCCGTTTGCTTTGCTGAGATGCAGCGTGAGTTCCACTGGACCGAGTCTTCCGGTCGGAGATTATCGTGGAGGACCTCCCGAAGATCCTTGCGTGCTATCCTAACGCTGGATGATGGCAGCTCTTCAATTGGCTCATGGCGGAAGCTTGCGTGTTCATGCCAATTAGGTCCCCATATCTTGAAAGCACCCTCTCCGTTTAGACCAGACACAGCATTGTCTACAATCTGGTCAATAAGACCGAGTCTCTTTAGGGCAATGAGACCTCCAGAAGTGTCGTATCCGGTGAGAGATAATGTGTAGCCTTCACGCTGAGCGCTTACGTCTGGGGAGTCGCGGTCGTAGATGATTATCTTGGGCTCTTTGAACTGTGGATTCCATAATTTCCGTAGTCCAACGGCGAATGCTGAGCCAGAAACACCACCGCCAGCGATGATGATGGTTTTGCCTTGAAGAAAGTGATGTTGATGTGATGAGTCGTCCATGGTTATGTTTTGTGTTGAAGAGGGAAATAAAGGACGGCAGATGCCGTTATATAAGATAAATATACCATGGCTTACGCACTCAAAGTCACACGAGTTTCTCATATAAAGGAGTGGCTCACTACATGCTGTGGATGGATGTTGACTAACAGCATCGTGGTATTTCTCACTGACGATGCATACACTGATTACCCGACTGGGTACACGGATTTCCTAATCGAGACAAGACCGGGGTAGAAGAGACTACGACTGTAACTTCAGTTCTGTTATTCAGGAGTCGGAAGTTGAAATCATATGAGAATCGCAAGTTTTCTGGATATTTATTCTCCGTTGTACTGTTCGGCAGTTCTTCACTGGCATCGGGACGGTAGCAGCCCGAGGTCGGAAACCTTAATCGGCAGTTCGTGCGTGATCAAGAGGCTTGGTACTTGTGTCTGTTATTCACATGCGCCGTTTGGTCCTTGTTAGAGGCGGGTCTTGCCTTGAAGAATCAGTCTTACTTGAGTCAAAGTTACCTTGTGTACTGAGCACATCATTTACTTGCTCACCAGGGGATGTGATTTGCACCTCCATAACTTCGTGAGCAAGCATGTCAAGGCACGCCAAAGGGTCAAGAGGGCCACTCTCCTACCAGGTTCAAACGCAGCCGAGCCATGGCCTGCAAGATATAAAAATTGCTGGGACCTATTAGTCTCCACCAAGTAGGCATTTCGTATATTATCAAGTTCTTCATTCCCCAGCTGACGAGTAGCGGTGATTACATTGACGGGTTACTTGATTCGTTCGTGATTTAGATGTCGTGGAGCCAATCAGATTGCTTCCAACAGAGCCAAGAACCCGAAACGGGAGATTTGCTCTATTAAACCGTCTATACCAATGGCATTTTAACTGTATGCGGTCGACAGTATATCATTAATCCCATAATAACTCTCGTCGATTTACGGGGTTGCTTTATTACTTCTCTTGCAAGATATCTTTGGTTGGGTCCCAAAATGCCAAAATCCACACCATAACCCCGCATTGACACCCGCTCCCCTCCATCCAAAACCCCACCAAAATATTATCATCACCAACCTTCAAAAAACTTCACATCCATCTGATCTATATCCTCGTCATTCTGCCGCGATGGCGTCCGATCTCTCGGCCCCTCCCGTCCTCTCAACACCCGACGACCACATCCTTGAAGTTCCCGCCGCCGACTCCATCCCCAAATCCACACTCTCCGACGATGCCCTCCGTGAAACGTACGAGGTTGTTCGCACAGCAGATGAGATCCGCGCTGGAGGATGGAGGCGCATCGGTCTACAGTTCCCGGACTTTATGCTGGTAGACGCCCCTCGTGTTGTAGAGGCTCTATCGAAGGAACTCAGCGCACATGATGCGCAGGAGGAGGGCAAGGCTGAGAGGAGGATATACGTTCTTGCGGATAGCAGTTACAGCGCCTGCTGTGTTGACGAGATAGCTGCAGAGCATGTGTCAGCAGATGTGGTAGTTCATTACGGTCGAACGTGTTTGAGTCCCACCAGTCATCTTCCTGCGATATACGTTTACACCACGCACGATCTCGATTACAAAGTCACATTGGAGGAAATCAAGAAGGAGTTCAGCGACAAGACTGTCAAGTTGGTCATAATGGCCGACCTGACATACCAGAACCACGTTGACAAAGTGGTTTCCCTCCTCAAAGACGAAGGCTATATTGATGTGGTTTCCACAGCAGTCACACGCGACCCTGCCGCCTTGATACCCAATCGCAAGATCCTCACCGATGAAGCTCATGACGACGAACACTGGAAGGCTTACTCGATCATCCACATCTCCGACCCGCCCTCTGCACTTCTTCTCGCTCTATACTCACGATTCGCCTCCTTACACGTTCTCGCGACGCCATCTTCAACACTCGAGAACCCCACCATTCGTACAGCAGGTCTCCTTCGGCGCCGGTTTGCGAAGGTGCTGTCGCTGGCTTCTGCCGGTGTCATCGGTATCCTCGTGAATACACTTTCAGTCGCAAACTACCTCAGCTCAATCAATACTCTGCGTGACAAGATCGCCCGTGCGGACAAGAAGAGCTACACCATTGTCGTGGGAAAGCTAAACCCCGCGAAGCTGGCTAACTTTGCTGAGATTGAGGGTTGGGTTGTGGTCGGGTGCTGGGAGAGTGGCTTGGTAGAGGATGACGCTGGATACTGGAGACCAGTCATCACACCGTTTGAGCTTGAAGTTGCGCTCATGAGCGAGGATGAACGGGTCTGGGGCGGCGAGTGGTGGGGTGGTATCGAGAAGCTTGGACTCAACGACAAACCTCAAGATGCGGTCAACGAGTCCAAGGATACTGCCGTGCCAGAAGAGGATCAGTTTGATGATGTTGCTGGAGGTGTTGAAGGAGAAGAATCTGCTCCTCCCGAGTTTGACATGCGCACGGGCAAGCTCATCTCATCAAGTCGACCTATGAGACTTCCAATTCGCAACGGCCTCTCTGCCACCAACGCCACAGAGGCGATTAGCGACGGTTCCGCCGATACAGTTAAGCAGAATGATGCTCTTATCAAGCGCAGTGTTGGAGAATTGGCGAGCATAAATGGTGTCGCGAGTCCTGGAGCCGAGTTCCTTCGCTCTGGTCGCACATGGCAAGGATTGGGCACCGATTTCGACAATGAAGCTAGCACATTAGTCGAGGAGGGTCGAAGTGGTGTTGCTCGAGGCTATCAGGTCGGAGAATCGGACAAACATTGAGGGAAGGTTACATAAAAAGTGATACCATTTAGCATAACACGGCGTTGGGATGTAGACAAAAGTAAAAGGCGAATATTCATGGTTCAAAAAATATATCTTGGGGTAGCAAGCTCGCTGTTCTTTTTGTCACTCATGTAACAGTGGGGTCATATTATATACAATAGAATCATCGACCGAAGCAGCCTCCAGGGCCTATGCTGCGGCATACCCGTATCTAATCCTAGCCCTTCCCTTACCTGAGCTTTATTATCCACCTCCGAAGCACGGGGGCCAAAGAAACGTCATCAACATTGTATCATGTTGGTCGTCATCAGTCCATACGATTCCTTCCAAAGAATAAGAAATATGTTCTAGGAGAAGTCATAATGCGTGAGGCCGCTTTCCTTGCGGCGATCGTAACAGGGTCTCTTGACCCTTTCCCATAATGTTCCCCATGCGCAGACTTTCATGGGGCGAAAAAGGATTGGGTCCCTGGCGCGGAGCACGATGTGTTGTTACTCGGGCGTCCATATCTAGTGCCATAGGACAAACGGAAAAGCTGGCGAGGCTGCGATCTCGCGGGTCATTGGGCCAAGGTATTGATTGTGGTACTTGGGCATACATTGCAGTGGAGTATGGATGCATTGCCGAGAAAAGCAAACTGGCGGTGTCCCCCGGATTGCTCGTTTTTCAAGTCTGTGCTTCCAGCGAAGCGCAGTGGCAGGACAAGATCCCTAAACGTAGACACGTCGAGAGTGAGGGCGGCTGTGGCTGCTGTAGCGAGAGCCAGAGCGGGAGCGGCTTCGGTGGCTGTGACGGCTGGAGTGGTGAGAACGACGAGAAGAGTGGTGGCGGTCATAGGCGCTCATGTGTCCGCCGTGCATGAAAGCGACAACAGAGGTAATGGCAAAGAAGATGACGTTCATAATGCCAAATGCCCAGCAGGCCTTGAGCATAGAGCATGGCTTGTTGTTGACGAGGTCATAGCTGGGGCCGATGACCCTGACATCGCCAGCAGAGAGATCCCAGTCGTCGCCACGTCGAATGCTAACACAGTCGGTGTTACGAACGTAGCGGAGGTAGTAAACGGCGGCGATGAAGGCACCGAAGAAGAGGGCATCAACGAATGCGACAAAGTGAGCGTTTGTCGAGGAGCGGTGGTAGCTGAAGAGGGTGAAGATAGCCCAAGCAAGCGCGAGAACCGAGACAATGAAGAGGATGAGGATTGAATCGGGAGTCAGGGCGTTTTGCTTGACGAATCCATCGACGAACCAGGCAAGCATACCCATGCAGGGGATCTATTGATTGTCAATTAGTCTGCGATCTGGGTCATTTGCATTCCTGTTACCTACCAGAGTGAGGATCTGAAGGATCCGAAAGAAGACGAAGAACATTGCGAAAAACATCTTGGCAGTCTTGAACAACTTATGCAGCTCTATCTTGATGAAATCGCACGACAGTCGCAGATGATAAGATGGGGTTGTAACGCGCTCAAGGAGCGGGGAGCTGAGAGAGATGACGTGCGCGGGGGACTTATACGATGCTTGAGTGAGTGAGACAAATAATTCAAGCAATAGATACAAGTATAACACTATCAGACTGAGTCAGTTGGTGATAGATTGAATAGAGGAATGAGAGAAAGAATGGAGGGAGGGAGGGTGTGCGGGAAGGAAGCTCTATTTTGTAGCTCCCACGAATGCAAAGGCAAGCAAGCAACAGCAATCGCCCATCCAAACTTGTTCCCATCCTTGGTAAACCCACGATTCAAGGTGGTTGGTGCTCGAGAAATAGATGGCGCAGGACCACGCACGCCCAGAAGAAGCCCGAAATGGGTGGGATAACCCCTGTAGAGACCACCCCTGTAGTTGCAGGATGTTAGTGGTTGGGCCGTTAGACGGTAGGGGACCTCTCGACCTTTTGGCTCTAGACCCTTGTAAGTTTAGCGATCAAGACTGGTTTCTTCTAGGGCCGTCGGGTTCACGAGTTTTTTGCATCTCGAGCCTGAAAATGGAGATGAAAGGTTTATGCGCTGTCTACTCTGTACATTGATCATCTCCGTTAGTTTGTCGTCCGTTCCCCCAGACTTTTTCTCATTGCAGCTGGTTCAGTTTCGATTTGCCGGTCATGCCGAAATTGGAGCATGACGTCGACTTGCACTAGCAATGCAAGCACTCAAGCAGGCCAACAGCAATTGAAGATTGTCCCAGATCAATTGTATTGCAAATCAGGATAAGATACACACTGTCTCTCACTCTCTGTCAATTTAGCCAAGAGAATATCCAGCAAGGGAAACAGGTCGAGACCCTTTTCGTGTTGCGACGTCATCAGAATTGAAGAGGCTGGTAAGCTCATACACGGCCCAAAATGGTAATAAATACAGAAAACAGGTTGGCTGGGTATCAACCAGCGAGAGACTTACAACCAAAATGAGAATAACCAGCCAGCCAATTACGAAAAACACCTAGTCAACATCTGTAGCATTATTCTCCAAGTGTCGCAGATTCGGTGGCTGGGGAATCATGCATCTCCATAGCCATCGTCGCTTAACTCAGGAACACGAGACAATCTGAGTACTACAGCATGCATCACGCACGCCTTATGCATGGCGCCCTGGGCCGTCCCGCACGTTTTCCTGTCCTGTCCATACGTTTCAGAAATCAACTGGTATCCGTAGTTCAAGTGATGTCCTCTTATTTCGGCAGATCCGCATAGATCAGCATTGAAACAGCGGGTACAGAATGTTTTAAATCGGTGGCTGGGGATCGTGATCAACAGGTACGATCTGACCTTAACGTAGTTCAGCGGGGGGCCCAATTCCTCATAAATCGTCTGTCTTTGTTCATTAAGAGAGTATTAATTAATTAAGTTCACGTGTATCCATAGTCCGTCGTTACAGGACTCTCGCTCTCTCGGTTCCTCCGCATCCTCTCTCGAACTCTTGGGCTGATGAAGCCCGTGCCGAGAGACCCACCCGATGCCGTGTTTCGGTCCTCCGCGACGCCGGGCGAGTTTAGCTGAATCGGGAAATCATTGATCAGGCTCATATCAACGTCGTCTCCATACTCATCACTCTCAGCAACTCGTTCTGTCTCTGCGACCCAGCAATACGATCTCTCGTGCGCTGCTTGGCCAACACCTTCGCTTGTTCCCCGTTTCCATGGCGGTATCTTTGCTCCGTCCAGTCTCGGGCATAGGTGATAATCGACCTTGTCGTTGTACTGCACCTTCTCATCGTCAACAGACACAGAGGCTAGTGACTGAAGGATCCCGTATATAAGAATCCAGCGACTACGTCTCGCAGTAGCTGGATCCATGTCTCCAATATCATCGGTCTTCTCAAAGCGCTCAAAAGCATCAGCGAGTTTGATCTCAGGCTCGTCAAAGCCAGTATTTTCAGTATAAGCAAGTCGTATCCTTTCCTCCAGCGCGCTCATTTGATCGCCTCGAGTCTTTGTGACGCCTCTTCGGAATGAACCAGTAGCTGAGGTCGATTCTGGCAGTAAAGGAAACGGATGAGGAATATGAGGGAATCGATGCTTGTTGTCAAAGTCGATCAGCATATCCGTCAAGTGCATCTCCCTCGTGTCTGCATCAATAGCCCGCCTCTTGCTCTTTGACATCATCATCAATCTGCTTCCAAACTGTATATCCAACGAGCCCCAGACGATATCTCTGTCGACCATGCAATCGTAAAGCTCTCCAAAGTCCTTTTGCAGCTTCGTAGCCAAAGTCCGCGTCAACCAGGTTTCGGGTCTTGAGGAGCCGGCAGAACGGCTAGATCGACTATCAGACAGTGATGGTGGCCATGATCCATATTCCTGTTCAAAGTGCCGCAACAACATGTCCTTCAACCTCTCAATCGCCCTCATCTCCGATCCTGTATGAGGGGTGAAGGCCCAGATGTCTTGATACCTGAAGCCAGCCAACCGTTCCTCTGCAGCCTGAACGCGATACTGCATCTCGTGACTCGCCATTTCCATAAGCTTTCTCGTGTTTGTGTTTATCTGTTTGAAGTCCTTATACTTCTGCACGAGATCAAACATGCCCACACAATGCGTGAAGCACTCCCTCCATCCTTCCTCCCATCGCACATCCGGTTCTTCTGACCAGATGAGGAGCGACACCGCCAAAGCAGGGTTATTTCGTACATCGTCGAGATCTCGGTTATAGAGATATCGCACCAATTGACCGACGTTGTCGTTATTTGGAGGCATGTAGCTGTCCAGTCTAACGTGGAGATCAGATAGAGCCTCGTGAAGCGACAAGCCCACCATCGAGGCGTTGAGCAGCATGGCAAAGAAGTTGCGCGTGGTGAGCTGATGACGGACTTGATCGATGCTCTTCATATTCTGGGGAGGCGGGAAATGCATCTCGTAAAGAACTTGTCCTCCCATATCTCCAATGCTGGTGCGTCCAGACGCAGGTGGTGTTAGTGGTGAATTCCGGAATTCTTGACCAAGTTTCCTTCCGTAGGAATCAGTCTGTGGTGAAGGCGGAGAATTCGTGTATCCATCAATCAAACCTTCATCCAGAAGAGAGATGAGATATCGACTGTTGATCGCCTCAATAATATGAGAGGAAACACGCATCGACGGCAAGCTCTGGCCTTTCTTTCCAAGGTAGATCAGGACATCTCCATTGGGGTCCCAAAGCTCTGGATCTTTTCGGAGCTTGTTCCACTTGGTGATAGGTCGTCCTCCTCCACACCAGCGCCTGATCTGCGGTGGTGGTGCAGTAGGTACCTGTGGAATCGGAGGCAGTCTGGCGGTTGGTGGTGGTCCCATGGGAGGCAGACCGAATGAGAGTTGTGATGTTGGCGTCAATGGCATCTGGTTTTGTGAAGTTGCATAAGAAGATGTCGAAGTCAAAGTCGTATCTGTTCGAGCCACAGATTGTGAGTCCCAGCCGCTGCTCTCGTTGGGACTGGGACTCGGCATGACGGTCGGTTGTAGTGTCTCCACGCTTGGTCGGCTTCCATTGCTGTCCTGGTCGATCGGTTCCTCTTCCTTTTCCTTCTTTCGGAAAGTGAATGTCTTTGCTATCGTCTTTCGTATATCGTCACTTTGCTTGTCGAGCATCGTTCGTAGTCCACTTCTTTCAATAGTCCCATACTCATCTGGCACTGTCGCTCTCCTCGGTTTGTTATGCACCCATTCCTCGGCATATTGACTGCTCGTATACGCATCCCGATTCCAATCTGGCGACATCATCGATCTTCCTCCTCTGCTTCCCATTGGTATCGAGACATTTGGTGGTAGTTGATGCGGGAATCGAGCCGCAATGGGGGTTGGGATATTGGGTGGTATCGAATGGTCAGTAAAAAGCTCTTCGCCACTTGATGAAGTGGCTACAGATTGAGCTCGTCCATGTATAACTGGGTCCTTGTTTTTTGCTTGTGTTGTTTTCTTGCGCGCGTATGCGCTTCGTGCCGACATTTTGTGTGATGTGAAGTCGATGGGGATGTAAGTGGCGGGTTGGCTGTTGAGACGTTTTTGGGGAAACACAAAAGCCAAAGTCTAAGTTGAGTCTATAGTAAAGGAAAAAGACGTCTAGTAAGTAATCTTCTCTCGATTATGAAGTAATTGGCCATGAGTGTGGTGTGTGTGCTCGCGGAAGGGTTGTGTCGTGGTCTCATAGGAAGACGTAAAGGAGGGAACCAGAACATTGAAAAGAAAAAGCAACGACAGTTCTATTCAAGGATTATTAGCCAAGCAAGGACATTTCGACCGGAAAAATAAACTGACATGTAAAGTTCAAAAACAGCATCAAAGCCGTCGGGGAGAGGTCTAGATCCCTCAAAGCTCTTACAAGGGGACGGCCGCAGGCGTGCGATACTACGCTGTCAACTGGGCAGTTGAGTATGAGCTACGCCCGCAACTCTTTGGAGTTTTAGTTGTTGGCTACCGCTGATATGCGCAGGCTTCCCTAGCGCAAAGGTAGATGACGGTAGCTCTCCCCGGTTCCAGGTGTCAAATGAGCCGAAGCCGGAATAGTCGGCATACAAGTGAGAGGAGATAGAGATAGAGAGCTTGTGAGAGATGCCATGTGTTGAGGCTCTTTCTCAGATATGCTGAATCCGCGTCAAGTCCGGAGGAGGCTTGAGCCACGATCGTATTGTCTCTTGTCTCTGACAACAAAGACCAGGCAGGGCAGTAAGCAAAAACGCCATGAAACGAGTGATTCATGATCTATCATTAAAAAGTATCTCCGAGTCCAGGAAAGAGTGTCGTTCTCCTGCAAATCATCATATCCCAGAAGCCTCTTGGCGGAAGGCAACTGATAAGCATCCATGCTGATAACCCTAGCACGGCCTATCAACACCATGATATGGCTGATAAGAATAGCAGCACCACGACGAAAAGCAGTCTAGGTATAAATTATATACCCACGCTGTCAGCTCACTCATCAAGGGATTGCTACAAGGGGAATAACGCGTCCTGAAGACAGTGACATCGCTCATGCGGGAGCCGTCGCTCGGGCCCCCATGATGAGCGGACGATCAAATCTTATTGCTTTTGTTTTCACGTGGGAAAGCGAAGATATCTTTGATAACGAGTCGTGGTCGAGGCTAGAAGGGTTATTATTGAGTGTGGTTTGTAATGGGTCAGACAAATCGCCCAGGGTCTCGATTCTCGGGTCACTATAGCCCACATTCCCCCCGCGTTGACAAGGTCCTTATCAGATGGGATGGAAGACGGATAAGGGCTAAACCGGAAGGAAATGTGTAGAGATATTGAATGATACAAAACACTTGTGCAGAAAAGGAAGCAAAGCCGAGGTAAGGATATTGCGGCTGCCAAAAGGATCATGGCGTTGATTGTATCAGTTAGCCAAGATTACTTGTCATTGATATGAGAGCCAGAGCCCAGTCAAGCTGTCTAATCAACCTTGACCCTACAATACCGAACCTGCGTTTACGGCAACATTTATCCGATACATTGATAACTATCAGACGTGAGACAAGCTCAACATTGAGCTGTCATTGATTGATTGACTCGAAGCCAGCTATCATGCGAAACGATGTGACTATCGACATTTACCCTACACACGAGCAATCAGCCCTTGTTCGATATGAAAGTCGTCAATACTGGTGATAATGATGCAATGTCGCAATCGCCTGTTGCATATAAGCATGATCATTACTATAATTCTCTTCGAGGACGTAATGGACATTCAAGGTCGGATTATGAGATCATGCTGTGAATATCCACTCTTCATTAACATGGACACCACCAACTTCTGGTGGCTTCGTGCAGCCAAGTGAAATGACGTAAAGTGGAGGAAATACCTTGAGCTCGGCAGCTATAGCCGGTGACTCCCGGGCTTGGATGGGAATAAGCGTCAGATGCACATGTCGATCAAGTCTATCTCTAATTGTGTGTTGATGGGACGTTAATTACGGACATGAACAGTGAGAGCATAGAATGGTATCAATGATAGTTTTCCTTTCTCTACCATAACGCACTAATACACCATAAGTACACAAAAAGGTAACCATATAATCGGGCACTTCTGACAATCCAGTCAGTTCCTGAAGGGTATCTTGCGGCCGTGTCGCATAAAAAAACAGGTGAAAAAAAAGACCAATCCAACTACCGCCACTCCATTTCCAAGATTACGTTACATTCCGTCAACTCATTACATCCTCAAATCGTTTAGACACCAGAGTGGTGACCGGGCTTGGTATCGGCGTGAGCAGAGTGGCCGCGCGATCGCATGAAAGCAAGACCCTCCATAATGGTCAAGCCAGTGAAGATGGCCCAGATGAAGTAACCGAAAGCAACGGCGGCTTGAGCGCATTGGCAGATTGTGATGCCGTGGCATTTGGGAACACCGATGTGAGCAGCGAGAGCAGTAGCGCCGGCGAACCAGAAGAGCGTGGTGAGGGCGAGGACACCGAGGGCGACCATGCTGTGGTACATGCGGGGAGCGAAGAGAGGCGTCAGAGCGAGATAGAGGAGGATGAGGATGGACCAGACGACGCAGAAGAGCAGGAATGACACTGAAGCAGGAGAGTCACTCCACCAATTGCTGGTGGCATCGACGACTGTGGAATTGTTAGATGGGATAGCTCATTGAAGAGTAGAGAGGTTTGGCACTTACGGTATGCGGTGAGACCCAACTCGATGATGAGAAAGACTGCCAGAACGGCGTGAATGATGGTGATGATGCCCATGGCCATGATGAATACGATGTTGATGTCGTATGATTAAAGCTGGATGATATATCGGATCGAAGGTGCTGGACAGAGATGTTGATCTGCTGCTGAATAGTTCAGTTCAGTTCAGTTCAGTTGGGTGAGGTGAGTGAAGAAGAAGAGAGATGTGATCGCCAGCAAGAGGAGGTGTCCAGCAGGGGGATATAGCATTTAAATCTACTGGCGGCAGCTTCGGGTTCAGTCAATGACGGACAGTGTCAGTCATGGATGGGCCCATCCATTCAAGGCAAGACAAGACAAGACAAGACACTTGAACCAAACCAAACCCAACCCAACCCAACAGGCCAAGCCAAGATCGAGGCCAGCCCAGTTCAGTTCAGCCGCTGGCAGCGTTGACTTAGCAGCTAAGAACCTCTACGTCAGTGAATCATAGCGTATTCGGCAGTCACCTACACTCTACACCTACAGCCAAGCGCGAAGCTTTCCCTCCCTCCGCAAAGAGGCAGCCCAGACCAATCAAGGGCAGACAGAAGTCTCGAGATCTGCACTGACGACGACGTTTGAGTGGCTCATGTAGCTTTTCTTCTTTTTTCCCTGTCATTGTCAAGGGCTGTCTCACGAATGACGTGGTGCTAAGACCCAAACATCTGACGTTTTGATGCAGGGTTCCATTTCTTTAAGTACGTACACCACTTTACAGGGCGCGTGATGTCATTTAGTGGCTGAACAAGGCTCAGCTCAAGGCTCAATCAGTCAAGATTCCGAATACGAGACATTCACATTCCTTAGCTGTTTCTGGGCGAAAATGTAATGTAATGTAATGTAATGTTAAAGAGCATCATCTCATCATGTTCTGACAGCAACGACAAGAGTTTGTGACGCGCACGACTTTTTTGTCTCCGTCGGACCCCCCCGGGAGTTATAGGCGCTTCAGTGCTTGGCTGGTGGATGCACTGCCTTGGCTCGGCAGCTGAAACCCGTAGACCAAGACGTCTCTATTCTCTTTTCTCTGTGTCTGTCGGCGGCTGCAGTCGTTGAGTCAATGGGACATAAACTTAACATCCTTGTCCAGGTCAACTCTAACTTGGCCCGGCAATTGAGAGCAGACGTGTTTCAGTCTTGGCAGAGATCTGTTTCAAATCATCTGACAGATCAGACAGGACGTGCACCTTTTACGCTTCTCGGACTACGATTGGCCAACACCATCTCACATCTCGACGAATGCATTAACCGTCACCAGGCCACAGACGAGACAAGACAAAGGATTGTATACCTGGAACATGCTAATAAATATTAAGCGCCTCAGTCTCAGTCTCAGTCTCACTCACTCATTCATTCAGTCCTTGGCCCGTATACAACTGTCACCGTCGTCGTCTGGACAATCGCCCGCTCTTCATCATCGCTGCTGCTACGGGGATCCCACTGAGTCTGAGTCCGAGCCTCGCCAAACTTATTCAATGACTCTTGTCTCCGCAAGTGCCGTATCATCTGTTCTGGCTGTTCGTCTGTCTCATACGCCGTCACTTCGGTCGTCACGGGCTGCGCCTGGACGATTGTCTTGAGGTCGAATCCGGGATCTTCAATCTGAACATCGAGTCTATCCTTCCGGGTTTTGTTTCTAATGCTCCCTATTGTCTGGAATGGATGTTGTCGTGTTCCTTTACTGGTTGCGGAGTATTGAACTGACGACCCGCGTTCGCCAATGAACTTGGGTGCGACATGGATGAAGAAACGACGAAGCGTCGTCAGCGACGCGCATATTATCAGAAGATTGGCCTCAACAAAGCTGGCCTTGTTAGTCACTGCTACGCTAGGGTCGAGTCGTACTCACGTCCAAACCACTGCACTGGATAGAACCCAGGTGTAGTCGTTTGCATCAACTATCGGAACTAGTAGTACTAGTCGAACCACAGACGTTACAAGTGTTCTGTCTCATCAGTCAGCAAGCGCCAGCTCCCTCAACCGAGAATTGCCTACGCAGAACCAATGAAAAACAACACCACTAGACCAGCCTTTTGTCTTCGTGGCATCTGCAGCTGCAGAATCATCGGTAAGGGCATGATGAGAAGAACAAGATCCGAAAGAATGCCCAGTGCCGCTGTGCAAATATAGACCGCTCCTCGATCCACGCATGAGCCTTCGAGTACCGTGAGATCCCAACTTTTCTTGAACGGCGTACACCCGAACAGAACCACGAGTAAGATGGCTAGATTATAGCCAGCAACTAGGAAAAAGACGCTGTACACGCTCCATTTCCACCACCGCTGCGGTGATAGCCTGCGGTAGAATAGCGCCAGTGCCATTTTGGAGCAGGCAGTGCATACTGCGTATAGGATGGGAGATATGAAGGTAAGCTTGGACGTTGTTAGCAATATGCCTGCTTTGATTTGCAGGGGATTTTACCTGATTCCCTTCATTGAACTTTTCGAGAGGGAGTTCCCAAGCATGGACTCCTGTTATCCCGAGGATGAATGAACCTGATACCAGTCAACAAGTGTTCTATCTACCAGGGCTTTTTCAGTGGATAACTTACTGAGAGAGACGACTTGAACCGCTATGGAAAAGATCCACGCAATGACAAGGCAGGCTGCTTATTCTTAGCATACAGTAACTTAATCCAGATCTGCGCAAGGGTCTTACCCGTCTCCCCGTCGGGTTTACGTAAAACCCAGAGTTTGACATATAAATACTGGGAAAAGAAAAGAAAAGCGAGTGCTGTGCCTATGCCCGAGATCACATACGATTCTATGGCATGTCGTTGTAGTGGATGATCAAAGTTGACCACATAACCCTCGGGTGGTGGGATAGCGACTGTCACGCCGTCTACTATGGGGAATGCAGACATGGCGGCCTCGATGGCCTGCGAGTTGCTAACACGCTTGTTATTGTGACTGGTGAATTCGTTGGTTGTTGAAAATGTTCAAGAGAGTGGATAGATACGGTTCGTCTTGGCGGTCAATGAGTGTCGAGAATAGATCGAGTTTCGAGACGATAATAAGGGGTGGGAGAGAATATTACAAACCTATTGTATACCTCGATATCAAATCGACAATAGGATATCAATACGATTATGAATAAGCGCGCACCAGACGCAGAAGATTAATAAATCCAAAACAAAAGAAGAACGATACCAAGACCAAGAATGGAGAGAAACAACATGTGAAGATTCCAACATGCGACCTTCTTCCCTTCTATAACACGATACTCTAACCAGCACAATCCAACAAACGCCCCCGACCAAATCCTTCGAAACAACAGGTTTCATCCGGCGAGACCGCCTGTTTGGGTCATTATGGAGTACGGTGGTATACTTGAGGACAGACCATCTTGTGATCTGGGTTGTGTTGCAGAAAGTAGAAGCATTGTTGAAGACTTGGTGATGATCCACTGTGAAAGATCAGCGACAAGGATTGCATCGCATCGCGCGGCCGGAGAATATTAAGATGGTTGTGATATGAGATGTGATATCTTTGATCTGGCAGTTTGTGTAACTAGATCTTGCAAATCAGTGATCATGCATTGTAGTTCCTCCTCAATATGTGATCAACTGTCTCGCAGTATCTCACCAACTTCTAGAACCATGCATCATCTTCACAGTTGATCTCGCTAACAATCTACGCATGGATCACTTCAAGGCTGAACATTCTGCGGGGACACACCCAGCTTCTTACAATCACTGCTTAGCATCGTCTCAGCTAAATTATCCCGATGCTTATGCAAACATCCTCTCTCCTGACAAATTTCGCTCGCCCTGCAAGACACCCAAGATCAAGATGCGATTGGCTAGTCATACCTCAGCCTTTGTATATCTGCTTGATCGCATCGTCATAAAGATGGCGCATGCTCTCCTCATCATCGGCCATCCTCCGTGCGGTCGTGTTCTCAAGGTGTACTATTTCAGGGAGATTGTCGCTTCTTCCATGTTCTCGAGGGTGCATCTCGATGAAGCGAGCTGGATGTGTCTCGGAAACACTCGATCCTCCGCGGCTCTGCGCCACGTCGACTAGTTTTCCAAGGACAGCGAACTCGAGCTTGAGTTTGATGGAGTAGATGACGAGTTTGACGCCTTGTTCGATCGTATAGTGGTCCTTGTACATGATGATGAGGAGAGCTATGTCCATGGCTACGATGAGGAGGTTGATGATCAGGAGATACCACATCGTCTTTTGCTTGTTACCTAGTGATGTCTGTAGGATATCGATGGTGCCCCAGAGGTACAGTCCCGAGATGACAAACTCTTGCGCGCAAAAGAAGGTCATCTGAGTTTTCTCGATGGCGACGAATATGCGCGTGGGATTGCTCCCATCAACGCTCGGTCCAATAGTAAATAGCAGTGCTGTCTGTGTCGTGTGCCATATCGTGCCATTGATCACAATCATCCATAGCACAGCGCGTTGTATCCTCAAGTTGTTCAGTACCAAGTGCAGTCGAGAATACAGCACCACTGACTGGCCACTAACGAGTACGATCCAACCGAGCGACGCCATGGCCTTACTCGCGTCAGTGCCCAGGATGTCAAGGTATCCAAGAAGCCATCCTAGCGCATACGGAAACACGCCCAAGGTGGTCAAGAAAAGACTCCAGAAGTAAAGGCCATGATGGCGTTTGAAGGTGGTGAAGATTAAGGCGAGAAGCTCGCATGCGTTGTATAGAGCAAGAGTAGAGGTGGCCTGGAATGGTCAGCGTTACAGAAGCTCATGGCCGAACTGACGTACAATGACTAGAACTGCCTTGGGGCTATATTTCAGCCCATCTTCCCTCCTGTGTACCACCGAGGGATGCATCCCAGACGACAGACAGGCTCACCACTGAGACCAACGCACGACGTGGTAGAGATGCAGAGATGCAATGCCACCAAGACAAGAGATGGAGATGGATCCAGGTGTGACAAGTCACATTGCAACGCAACTGAACATTATAGCATCATTCAAAATCTGGGGTAAAGGACAAAAATCCGGGGGAGTCTGTCAAGTAGTTCATTGGCGAGGATGACGAGTTAGCTATAGACAACCCTTGGTGCAGAACAGCCATTGCTTCATTGGGAAAATATCTCAAGTAATTGGTCAATTGAAATCTTAACAATATTAGAAACCAATGAAAACAAAGGGTAAAACCCAAAGGTGCGTTCGATTTCTCTTCGTCACTTGCATTTGAGTAGTGCAACATGTCATTGGCAGGGGAGAGTTACCCTGAAGGTTTAGGGTCGTGGAGACTTACCATATCGAGACATCGCCCAATCAAGCAACATTCACCGTTCAGTATTTCTGACGGATGCTGATATAAGAAGGTATTAGGTCAAGGAGCTTGACGATCTTCGATACCAATGAGACGAAGACGATACCGATCGGCCGTTGCGACGATTTTAAGCTTTACATTACCGTTGAACATTAACACCTCGACTGAAAGTAAAATCAAGTCAAACGTTCTTATTCATCTAGAGTTTAGCCTCTACTTCTCTAATTATATCCTTACAGCTTAAGACCAAAACAGTTGGCATAGTAAGTAACAGTCGAGCTCCAATCCGAGAAGACACCAGCAACGCCAATCTCCCGGAAAACATCCAACAAGTTAAACACATCACCATCATTGTTGATCAGCTTCGCGATGGTAGTGTAATAATAGTTGCCGTCCGCGCCGTTCCTCAGAGGACCAGATCGCTCCAGAGTCCAGGTGATGATCTTGAGACCGAGCTCATTCGCCTTCTTCGCATATGCGCTGGGAACGATTTTTCCGTTCTTACCAGGCGTGACGAGATAAGGCAGAGGGGGTGCGATATAACGAACTCCATCCTCCTTGTAGCGGGTGAGGTTGGCAACGGCCTTCTCAAAGGTCTCGGGTGTGTCGCCCGTCTCGTCGAGATACATGGCTTGACGAGCATACTCAGGCTCGGCCTTGAGCCAGTACAGAATGTCGTCGTACAAGAAGCTCTGGAGATACACATCGCTAGGCTTGACACCAGCCTGCTTGTGCTCATCGATGAGCTGCTGAGCGTACTTCTTCTGGGTATAGTCACCGTCGAAGGGCATCTTGACCTCGGGTGTCTTGAGCTCAGGAGTATGCTTCAGACCAAGGCGCTTGGTGAGCTGAATGTGCTCCTTGTTGCTCAGAACTGTACCGCAAGTAGCGTACAGATCGGTTCGCCAAGGTGGAGTACCGTGGAGGAAGTCAGCGGCGTTGGTGGCAGTGGCATTGAAGCCCTCCATCTTGGCGCAGAGAGTCTTGAACTCCTTGAGGGTAATGTCGCTGGTGCAGCACTTGGCAGAAGCAGGCTTGCCATCCTTGGCGGGCTTGAACGGCTGGGTGCACTTCTTGTTGAGCTCGGGGATCGTGACGATGTTGGTCGTGTAGTGAAGATCGCACTGAGAGTGTCGGCACACGAGCTGGCGATCCTTGGTGAAAGCAACATCGCACTCGAGGATACCAGCACCCATTCGAGCACCAGCTAGGTTTGATTCGAGAGAGTGCTCAGGGAACTGAAGAGTACCACCGCCACGGTGGGCAATTGACCACTGGGAAGGCTTCTGAGGCTTCTCTGAGCACGACTGAAGCTTCTTCTTCAGCGAACCCTCGTCCATGTCGTTGACGAGGTAGTAGGGTCGAGGGCCGAGCTCAATCTGCTTGATTGGCTTGACAGTCTTGAACAACTCCTTATCGCCATAGCTGGGGCTGGGAGCAGCCACGGCAGGGCTGACGACCGCAAGGCCAGCAACGAGAGGAGTAGAGAAACGCATGGCGAGCAGGACAAGTCAATTGACTGACAGAGGAGCGAGCAGCTTCAATGGGACGAGAGAAACCGACAAGGCTTGGCGAGAACCAGCAATTGAGGCCTTGATCGAGACTGAGGCTTGACCAAACACCAAAAGCTCTCGATGCTACCTGGGCGCTCACCAGGCTTTATGGACAAGAGAACTGCACATTGATCCTCAGCCCGATAGACCTTTCTGGGCAATGCACCGAGATGACGTCGCAAGATCCCCAGGAACAAGCCCATTCACACAGAACACCCCTACAGAATGTGGTTTTTATTGAACCTTCGGTGTTGGTTATCGGCCTAGAAGGGACGAATTGAGCAATCACATCGCAGATCACAGCACTTGCAGGCCAGCTTCTGCAAGGAGCACAAGGTCTCCGGAGCTAGCAGTAGGCAAAGTCCGTACGAGATGGGCATCTTTGACAAGCACGTGTGGAGGAGATGTGGGCGTTCGTTGGAGGGGGAAGCTAAGGATAAGCTTAGCAGCGTTACACTGAACCGTTCAGCTAGAGGCGTGTTTAGTATGGACCTTGTGATTTGCCGAAACCTAGCTTAATTGAACCCCTGCCATCCACAGCCACGCATAAACCAGGTCGAGAGATATCAAGCCTCTTTGGAAGGTGGGTGAATAAAGTTGGCGAACCGTTCAATTGAAAGTCGGCGATTCATGCATGTGCATACATGGGTGAGCCATGCTGTCATAGCATCTGTTCCCAGGTAGCCGCAGTTGCTCGCGCTTTTGTATGTACGCCACATTACAACTCGTCCTTGTCCCCATCTCCCATGTAGTCGTGCTCAACTGCATGACCCTTCCGGATCTTGCGAACTTCATCAGCTGTGACTTTGAAATGCTCAAATGAGGGCGCATCTTCTCCAATGCCCCAAGCAAAAGCTCCCCCGACTCCGAGCTCCGGCACGACATGGCTAAACTTTGTCTGAATGCTCTTTTTAGTATCGAATGTCCACCATCGCCACTCTTTCTCGTCCCAGTAAAAATAGCTTCCGTCCTCATCGTACTTCCCAGCTGTTTTCGCGCGTTCAAAAGATGTAGATACGTCCTGGGGAATATCGTCATGCCAGCTAAAGCCGCCTGTCTTGCCTAGATCAGCTCCGGTCTCGGGATCCTCAAGCAATTGAGTAGGGCACCCAAGAAGCTCTCCCTGTGAGCATTCTTGGGTCATGAACCATTTGACATAGTATCCGAACCCAAGATTGAGCTGACTCGGTGATGCGCCCCGGTCGATATAACGCTGGACTGAGTCTCGAGAATCCGAGACACCGCTGTGATGCTTGGTCACGGTATCTCGGCGGTTCATCAGGTCGTAGGTCATGATGTTGAGGAAGTCGACTTCTTTCATGATCTTTGGTACGGTGGTGGGCGTAAAGGCCATCAAATCGACCTCTTTGCCCGGAACAGCCGCTGACAGAAGCTTGTCGGGGCCAATAGCGGCACGCAACTCCTGGAGGAGCGATACATACGCATTGATTTCCCATTCGCGCTGAAAGTTGGGAATTTGCTTGTAATCATCACGGTTGCCTCTGTTACAGTCAGTATGTACCTCGTAATGACCGAGATTGCAATATTCCTTACCCTGGGTACTCCCAGTCAATGTCGATGCCATCAGCGCCCGTCGCAGTGGCCATGGCCGCAACCTGACGCGCCCACCGCTTCCGTGTGGTTTCATTCTTGGCCGCTTCCTCGAAACCTTGAGTATCGCCCCATCCTCCGATAGCTACCATTACCTTGGTGTCACTAGGAAACCTTTTGCGGACATCGGAAACAGAGGTGAATAGCGGATAGTCGTGAGGTTTGTCGTCAACATTGAATGTCTCGGAGCGCATGAATGCCAGAATGACATGCGAGACATCTTCAAGTGCGCTTTTTGATGGGACAATGTCATGTTGTCTAGAATTTCAGTCAGTCAATATTTTGAAGTTCTTGCTTGCCCAAGGAGATGCACTTACCCTGTGAGATACATAACACAACGGAATGGCTCGGCTTGAGACATGGCAGTCGCGGTCAACACCGCCAGGAATAGCAGATGCCATTTGAAAACCATTCGTATGATGCGCATTTGAAAGGAAAGTGATTGGGGACCGCCCAAAGTACTGTATGTTGGACTGGAGAAGGCACGGATTAAGGTGGCACTTGCTCAATTGGCCCGCAGATACATTGCAGGAGTAGATGAGTGAAGTGGAGGTTCCTTAACCAATGCTCAGATGGAGGTGCCCTATACTACGCTCAACCTGGTTCATCAACAAACACAAACAATAAAAAAGATCTTTCAAGCGCATTTGTTCTCGTGCGAATTAATTCGTATTCCTATTTCTCAATGCGAGTTCCTCCCAGATAAGAACCCGTTTGCGCCTGCGTTCTATCCTGTCTAGTAACATATGCCACAATAAGACCCCCCTCGCAAATCCATGCCTGGGTATTGCTTTATACAGCGGATAAAACCGCGCCAACGCCAGAGCCTCCAAAAAGAAATCTACAGCAAATGGTTCCAAAGAAAAAGTCGTGGTATCGTGTTCGCTTCGTGTTCGTATCCCTCAATATCCCAGTCCTGTTTAAATCAGCCCTCGACTCTTGAGAATCCGACTGAGCTCCTTGAGCTGCACTGGCTTGGAGAGAAACAGATCCAGTCCGTTCGCAAAAGCATCCTCCTGTGCGTCCTTGGAGGCGAGGCCAGATATAGCGACAATGTGCCTTCGTGGCAAATCCGAGGCCTTCTCGAACCCTCGAATTTGTCGTGTAGCCTCAAACCCATCCATTACCGGCATGGAAATGTCCATCAAAATACACTTGTAACACCCTTCTTGGGCTTTGTAACACTCTAGAGCTCGGAGTCCATCCGAGGCCGAGTCGTACGCCACACCCAGCTTTTTCATGTACGTTTGTAGTATCTTCATATTGATAGCATTGTCTTCCACTAGAAGGAACCGTTGATCCTGGGGGGTTGGAGGTAGTTGCAAAGCGGGAATCGATGGCAACGGAGTCTCTGCGTCATCGTCGTCCCAATGCGCCCTTCTCTTCTTAGGAGACATTGTTGGGGCAATATCAAAATAGCCGCTTTCCTTGTCATCGGACCCACGTTGGACAAGAGCTGCTTCTCCCGTTGATACAGTCGGTGGCTCGTCGAGTCTGGTCGAGACGCTGGCACGATCTGCAGCCGTTGCTTGTAATTTCACCCAGCGCCTGAAGCAGAGGACAAAAGCTTTGGCAAGTTTTCTCGGTCCCACACTAGATCAGAACGTCAGCGGCAAGGAACAAGTAGTAACAAACAGACGACTCACGGGCGCGATATAAAACTGAATAATCCCCAATTGAGCTTGCGCTGTGACCTATGTGACCTGTCAAGCGATCGAGCGACAGCGGCACTGCGACACACCACGACAACTGGCGACGATAGCTCGTCTCGAGGCTGGTTTGCTATCATTTCAAGGTGAGATTCGTCACAGAGTATCAGATCAGGAAGATACTCGGCGTTGTGGAGGGAGTCGACGACTTGCATACGCAACCAATTGTGACAGACCTTTTCCAGCAAAGCACGTTCGTCAAATTCCCTAGAGTTCCAACGTTGACTTTCTGAGCCGCCTCCACCCAAAGGTGTGAAGCCGTTGATGCAGACACGGAGACCTGACAACTCAATGGCCTGGGCCTGAAACTCCTCACGATCGGACATTGTTTCTGTCGAATCAACACTGACAGCTTCTAGTGGTAGTTTTACCGCAATGCGAGTTCCCGTGCCCACCTTGCTTTGAACATGTATAGAGCCTCCGAGTGCCCTGACGAATTTCCTCACCAGGCTCAGACCAAGGCCAGCACCCGAAGAATGAATATTCTCTTGGGCAAATGGAGCGAACAGACGGTGGTTGAGATAGTCTTGACCGATGCCAGCTCCTGTATCAGTGATATCGATATGAACGACTCGATCCCTTAACCGGCTTTGCCCAGGAGGGTCCTGGTAGGCAGAGACTTTAACATAACCCCGTGTAGTGTACTTGAGGGCATTTCCACAAAGATTCATGATTATGCGCCTCAGAGCCCCCGACTCAACATGGAACGCCCAGTCAACCGTCGGGTCAATGTCCAACATCACAAGAACTGTGTCAGGACCAGCTCCATTGCTAATATTTTCTCCAGCCTTGACACTATCCGCAACGTCCATACCATCAAGGCGGGTAAGAGGATCACGATTGAGCTCTTCATTCGGCTTGTCATCGTGGACAAGCGCGAGCGATTGTTGTTGGTAGGTGTGGCCAGCATGAATACACTCCACGACTTCTTCCACCAACATGTCCAGATCCAGGTTCGAAGTGATATGCATCATCCCATCCGTCGGTCTACTTCTTGAGTTAGACTGTGCGCCTCTCACGAACGCAACACCTGAGTTCGGCGACTGTCCACTGGGTGCCTTGACAAAGTTGTTGATGCGTGTCCAATCAAGCAAGTGATTGATTGTGTCCAGAAGTGTACGACCGCAGACCTCGAGGGAGCGCAATACATCGCCCTGAAATACATCTAGTGCGGTATCACGCAATAGCTCGGCACATAGAACAATGCCGTGAAGTGGAGACCGGAGCTCATGGGATAGGGAGCTGAGTAAAGAGGTTGTCGCCAAGGATACTATGGAACTCTCCATCATAGCAACGTCTGCCATGATGACTGCGCTGAAAGCGGCAAGGTAACTCAGTTCCCCCTGGACTGTAAAGATGCGGGTTGGTGTCATTGTATAGACAAAACATCCAGAAAACCAGCGCTCTCTGTGAGAGTCCCATAGGGGTACAAAGGCAACGCTGCGCGCTCCTGGGAAGACATCGCGAATGGCCATGCCTTCGTTCCTCCGTGAATACAGGTCGTTGACCTTTCGCGACTTTTTCTTGTCGCCCCTTTGTTCTTCATGAATGCTCCGAGCTTTCTGGGCCTGGAAAGCAGCCATAGCCGAGTCCTCGCTCGTCGGATCACTCGATCCAGTCATTCCGTCGCCATCGAAATTAAAGATCTTGCCTTTTGGATAGCGGCGCAGGAGCCTCTGGAGCTGTCGCTCGGGTATAGTTCGACTGCGTCCTGATGGGGCTTCACCATTTATGCTGGAAGAAACAGACGTAGAGAATCCAAGGACAGGGCACATAGCGCCTGAGGACCGGTAGTCTGCGGAATTCCGGGGGGATGAGACTGAAATACTACCTCTACCTGGAGAGGACGAAGATGAGGATGAGGAGGAAGAGCGAGCGTGGGTTCTTGAATTGCGCCGCAAAGAGCCGGACCGAATTCTGCCAGCAAAAGAGCCAACACCTGCATCCAAAAACAGGACCCCCTCGACTTCAATCGACTCGCGTAGGATATTTGCCGCTTTAGAGAAGATCTGGTTCAGCTGATTGGATCGCGATTCTTCCCCGGTTGGAACTGAATTAGGAGGTTTGTCAGTTGGATGGAACGGGCTTGTCGGTCTGTTCTGACTAGGGCTTTCAAGAACGAAAGTATCCGGCGTGGATATGCTATCCGTTTCAGCAGTAGCAGCAGTGACACTGTCCCTCTGTTTCTGGATCTTCTGTTGCGTCTGGTTGAGAGAGCCTTCTTCTGTGCTTGCATCGGTATTGAAGATATTAGTTGAACTGTTCTGCCATCCTGTCATAGTCGTCTTCCCCTCCACATAGCTTCCCAAACCGCGAACCATGCGCTCACCAGGACGCCTGCCATCTCCAGATCGTGTCAGTTCCATTTGTCCTAGGATAGATGCTGAAACATCTCGCATGACTTGTAGTGATGCTTCGTCAAGTGTCTCCCGCGGTTCGTTGTCAAGAATACAGAAGACGCCAATGTTGATACCTCGGCGGGTTCTTATCGGCACTCCTGCGTAGAACCGGTGCTCTGGCCGTGCCTTGTAGTACCAGGTATCGCGATACTCTTCATTTTCAGCAAGGTTGCTTACCACTGTAACCGGGAGCTCCGAAGCTAATGATGGTTGCTGTGGTCCACCAGACTCGCGAGATACCAATACACGATCACAAATACCATAACTCCGAGGTATTGCAGTACCACAAAGCCAAAGGCTGTCAGAACCAGAGCTAGGAGGATTGGCGTGAGCAGACATGCGAAGCGCAGGTGTAGCTTCGGCAATAATATGCTGGTGTTGACAGTCAAACAGCGAGATCATGGCACGAGAAGCGCCGAGTCTCAAGAGAGCCACCTGGGCCAGAGCTGTCATGGCAGGATCCGAGCATGGTCGCAAGGAAGACGGCGGGATAAGGTTTGCGACATCATTGCGAATAGAGTTGGCGACAAGGACCGAGTCATATCTGAGTATTCGTTAGATGAGTCCGTTTGAGGAGCTTCAATTGATGGCAGGGGATGAAGATGCGACGAGAGTGAGGATGAGTGAGAAATGGTGCAAGGTCATACACACTTGAATATCTCCCGTTCGCGAGTTGATTCCGAGACCTTGTTACCAGTCATGATCGACAGCTGTAACGTCGACTACGTGCTTAGCCCATGCAAGCAAGCAAGCAGCCTCGGCAGGGGAACAGATCGTCGGACGAGGTTGGGGGGTTGGGTGGTTTGACAAGACTGGTTTAAAATACTAAGGTAGCCTGCCCTTGAGAATTTAGCTAGATACTGGCAAGATTACTTAAGGATGGATTCCTCCATCGCACTCCGACCTTGTCTGGGTCTAGATTCTAGGCTGTCCTTCCACTCCATCGAATCTTGACCTATCGCCACCCCGCTTTGCCCTCCAACGGCCCTAAAACCAACCTTCAGTGGAGCCACCCGGGTGCTTACCCGTGGAGATCTACCGCCTGTGTTCCGTTAGCGACAGAAGATCGATCGATTTGCCATGAAACCTCCGGCCTCTCATCTCATGGATAAGATTTTATGGGCATCTGACTGAGTCAGGCACGCATAAGCTCAAGGTCATCAGATGCTTTCGATTTCTAAAATTATAAAACATAAAGGGAAATAAGTCTATGCTGCTTGTATTGATAGCACGCGCTGCAAAGAAAAAGCAAGATCAAGATCAATGACGAGACTATGATACACGCTCCAATTGATAGCAGTTTCCCATGCTCAAAAATGCATCTACAGGTGGGAAAATAAGATGTTTTGCATAAGCTTTTAGGGCGTGTGGGTGCCTGAATGCTGGAGCGTTGCACCCGACCTCAGTCTAGATTTCAATGGGCCCCTGCCATTTATCTACCTGCAACTGGTCAACTGTGAGTCGAAATACGCAGCAACACATATTTACAAGAGCTCAGAAGAAACACTAACAGATAGGATTAAAATTATAATATACCGTGAGCATTAAAAAGGAACCAAACACATTACAATACAAGGTCTACCTCAGAACAGAGTGTTCCTCTTGAGGTTGACCCTAAGACAGTGTGAACTACTGTTATCGCACCGATAACACAGTGACTTCAGTTGGCTCGAGCTTCTTTTTTTCTTCATCCTTTTCAAGCAACGTTATACGTTGCCGTTCATTTCTTGAGTAACTGTTAATAAGCATCAATCTCTCAACATGTTCGAGAATACATGTACCCTGCCTCTATCGGCAGATGTATTCGCTACTGCCCTCCACCCCACGGAGCCCCTCCTGACCGTCGGTTTATCGAGTGGCCATGTCGAGACCTTTCGATTGCCATCCAGCTCATCTTCCGACGACAATGCCGATGCCGATGGTGACACGAGCGTGCTGAGCGACGGAAAGAGTATGATCGAATCCGTCTGGCGCACTCGAAGACACAAGGGCAGCTGCAGATCCTTGGTCTACTCGCACGATGGCTCAGGTAAGCTTTCCAAGACCTTCGCTGTGACTGTTTATTGTTCGCCAAGCTAACCTGGTAAAGCTGTCTACTCAGCTGGAACCGATGCGCTGGTAAAGCACTTTGACCCCAAAACAGGCCAAGTCATTTCCAAATTCGTGATTCCTTCTGCAACTACGGTTCCCGATGCGCCGACCCTCCTCCACGTCCTGAACCCTCAAAGCCTGCTTCTTGCGACAGACTCGGGTGCCCTTCACATCATTGACCTTAAGGACGGCAAGCTGGGAAAGAAGCTCGTCCAGACTCACTTCCCCCATGCCGACTACGTTTCCTCCATAACACCTTTGCCGCCCACTAGTGCCAGCACCAGCGGATTCCCAAAGCAATGGGTCAGCACTGGCGGTACCACGCTCGCTGTGACCGATGTTAGGAGAGGAGTGCTTGTCCGTAGCGACGACCAGGAGGATGAGTTGCTATCTTCTTGCTTCGTTCCCGGCTTGGGTCCTAAAGGGCATCGTAACAACGGCGTTTTGGCAGTAGGATCCGGCTCAGGTGTATTGACCATGTGGGACAAGGGAGCCTGGGACGATCAACAGGAACGAATCATCGTGGATGGCGATAAGAAGGGTGGTGGTGAAAGTATCGATGCCATGGTCTTAATCCCGCAAGAGTTGGGACTTGGCAAGAAGGTCGTCTGCGGTGTAGGCGATGGCAGCCTGCGTGTGGTCGACCTTGTTGCTCGGGAGGTAGACATTTCAGCCAATTTACGTCACGACCACATGGAGAGTGTTGTGTCACTGGGCTTCGATTGCGAGAATCGCCTTATCAGCGCTGGCGGAAAGACTGTGAAGCTTTGGGAAGAGCTATCTGCTCTTCAAGGAGACAATGACGACGACGACGAAGAGGATGAAGATGACGACGATAGCGATGATAGTGACGCTGGAGAGAGTGGCAACGGAAAGCGAGCTGCCGAGAGCGACAGCGAAGATGACAGCGAGGATGACCAAATTGCGGAGATGAAGCGTAGGGCCAAGCGACGCAAGGAGGCTCAGCAGAGCAAACTTGGGCCCATGGGAGCCCACGGCGTCATGGGGTTTGAGGGCTTAGATTGAGCGGAAGTTTTTGGCGATAAAAATACTGTTACGATACCCGGCGTAGATACGATAAAGTAGTGCGATCAAACGGTCAGAATGGCCAGAGCCTAGACCATGGGCGTAGATACATTTCAATGCAAGATCACAAGAGAGAGATCATGTTGATAACTTTCAATTTTTCAATATCTGGCTATCTATCTAATTTATGAAGAAGCCCACCCTAGGAGGTGGACATCCAACGACTCATGTGCAGTTGGTAGTCTTCCGAAACGAAGCACGATCACATACATAGTGAAATAACCAAAAACCCATTCGTGTTGAGTCGGGGAGAGAAGTATCCCTTGGTCGATGCTACACGACCTTTGGTGATAGTTCTTTGAGGCCCAGTAGCCTCATGTTTTGACTCGAGACCCAGTAGTCTCTTATGATGAGTCTTCTCGAAGCCCAGTAGCTTCGGAAAGTACAAGTGCACTTATTCTATCCCGGAAAAGGGGCAGAAGCAGATACCTTGCCATTACATATGAACCAAGGTTTGCGTCTGAACCGGTGACTAGAGAAAGAACTTGAAGCGGCATTGTCCCCAGGAAAACTCCATCAGAGAATCATGGAAGACCAAGCCGGTGGTCTGTGTCTTGCAGAGAAGGGCACGATATCACGGTGGTGCAACGCAGAGTACTAGAAAACTCTGCAAACCGGATGTCATGCTCCTTTCTCCATGATCCCTCAACCGTGTAAAGGGTGAGGCGGGGTGGATGGCGTGCGTTGTGCGAATATCGCAAAAATCATTATGATCCCATATCCGAGAAATCGGCGCGAGGTGGGGGATCCTGGTATAAGAATAGGAGGCTGAAGGGCCCCTCGCAGGTACAAGACAGGTAATTTTAAAAGAGATTATAAAAAATATGTCCAGGTGGACAAGACCAGAGGGTGTTAGACGCCTGGAATATGAAGATAGCTCCAGCAGGCGTCTTCTGATTTGGGCTGCGTGTTGGCTCGAGCGAAGTCCTCCATGACTTTCTCATCGCTGGGCGCTGGAAATCGAGTTGGAGAGCTCATGGTGAGGTTGTCGTCGTAAATGATAACGGTGGGAAGTATCCTGGTGCCGTGGCCGCTGCCCTTCTCTTCGGAAGATGAGTCGCTAGGTCCTCCGCCTGAATGTAGCTCACTTGCACTAAATGTCGTAGGTATGCAAATGTGAGGGATTCCTTTCCGTATGCCAACAGCTCGGGCCAAAGTAACGGCAGAACCTCCGCCGACGCTGACAACGCAATCTCGTCCAGATGCCTGGGCTGGCACGGTGGTATTAGATGAACAGAGAATTCGACTGTCGAGATTAGGAATAATGGCTTGAATTTTGCGAGCGATATTTGATCTTGAAGGGCTCGACACAATGAGCGGTGAAGTCAAGTGTAACCTAGCCAGCTCAGATGGTAGACGATGAATTGCGTCAGGACCAACGACTAAACGAGGCGATGAAGACGAAGAGGGACGTTTTGAACGGCGATGTCGAGATCGAGAGGAGGGCCGCTGGACCGTGCCGGGCGGACCAGCGTGCGAAGATGGAGGAGACAAGTTGGTGGCTGGCGGCGTCACAAGAGCGGACGCCTTGAGGGCGAGGGCGTCAACAAGTTTGTCACGAATAGCAACGAGATCAGGATCAGTAACTTTTCGTGGTGACAAACGATGAATGCCTTTGGTGGAGTGGTGCATGAAGGGCCGATGCCGGCTGTCCGGAGATATCCAGCAGCGGTAGCGGTTGTTGAGGTATAGCGAAGTCCAACCTGCGCGACATCAATCAAGTGCCCAAAATGACAACAATAATGGACTGAAGACGAAAATTGGAAAAGAAGGAATCGACCGAGATTTGATGAAAGTTCAGAGATTCACAAGTTAGAGACATAGCACAAGATGAGCTAGGGCACATTATTATGGGCAGATAGAATAGGCGTGACCTTCTGGGATGGGACGAGACCAGACCAGACGTTTGAGTGAAAATCCCTTAGCAGCACCTGTTTCTGCCTGTGAGAGGAAAGTGACCGTTTGTTGTGGTTTTTCGCCACAGAAAAAAGACGCCACCTCTGCCTTTTGAGTAGGGGACTAGGAGCAGGGGAAATTTGGTCTCTTTGTTTTTTTAATAATACAGCCAAAAAAAAGGGTCCAACCGAATGGTCTTGGGGCCGATGATGGGGAAGGTCAAGTGGCAACGCCTTGTCTGTTTGGTGCCAGTCCCTGCGTGAGACCCTGAAAAACTGATGTAAAAGGGGGCAAAAGATGTATTGTTTCTGTCATGAAGACGTCAAATGTGTAACGGAGGGGGATGCTCTTGACCCCTAGAAACACACAGGAGGCAGTTTATCCGCCCCGGCCGGAGGTTCGCTCCGTTAAGTGGAGCAGTGATCGGAGACAAGTCTCGTGTGACGGAGCAAGTCCGCCAATGAGAAGGAATACGGGAGATCGTGGACATGGAAGGAAGAGAAAGGATGGGCAAAATCAAGAAACGCATCTCTTTGTGTCATAAAACCCATATCACCTCGGTGTTGGCGTTGAATCGCGATATGATTGGTTGTTCTCTCAGTGCTCCGGTGGCTTTGATGAATGTACAGTCAGCGCTATAGCAGTTCCCGTTACTAAAAAGACGGCAGAAGCTCATCTTGGAATATTTTACTACATTAGGTAAGGAATATCGTGAGTTGATCCAAGTTTGAGTTTGTGAAGTCGCTGCGTTCATTTTCGGATAATGCTGCGGTAACGCGTGAGTTGTAAACTGACCGTGACATCTGTTCTGTAACACCATGGTGTTGGGTTTGTTAGAACGAACAGTATTTCAAACTGTCTGTGGTTTCGCAGTTGATCGTTACATTGCTGTTGTATCTGAAGGCCTCTAATAAGTGAGAGCGAAAGAAGAGAGGGGAGATGTTATGGGCACCTGGGTAGCACATCATGTCTCCTTGCATGCTGCAATTAGAGCTACCTACCTAGTATAGGACAAGATAGAGTGACAAGAACTGACACTTGGATCAGAGATCAGAGATGAGGCTCATGCTCAAGAATGGAGACCAAAGCACTTTCTTAAGTAACAAAAACTCCATGAATGCGGAGAGGCAGGCACATAGCGGCAGTCTCCGGTGCCTCCCGCCTTTAGCTCAAGCCAACCTAACCTGCCAGTTCTGCCCCTCTGAGCCAGGGCCTTGCCTGATAATACCTCTGGCTGGTCTTACAACACCAATCTTCTCTTCTTTTTCTTCTTCTTCCTCTTCAATCATCGTCGCATCAATCACCACGATCTATCTGAAGCGCCGGCGGCCTTTACGCAATTCTATGACTTTGTCGCCGCCGCTTGATCTAGTCTCGCAACTGTGATAACATCTCCGACCGATCGATCGCCCTTCTTTCAGCTCTGTACAATCATCTACACCTTCGAGATGGAATTTATTGCGCAGTCGCCCGCCTCCGTGCTCCCAAGAATCACAGGCTCTTAGCTATCACCACCGGACGCAGCCGACAGCCGATTTTACTCGCATTTCTATCTTATCTGATAAGCTTGTGGTTGGCCGACGGCTCATGGCCGAGCACAACCTCAGTATGCATATCTGCTAGCAAACTGTGGCGTACAATGCATGCACACTGGAGATAAACTTGGACGAGTTGGGTGGTTGAATTCCGACGGTCACTCCAAATTGGTGCCATCTTTTACAGAGAGTCATCCGATTTCGCAAACTGATTATCTATCAGCCCGTGGTTTGAAGCTCAGCTGGTGCTGTCCCTGCTCATGCTGGGTTTATCGTCACAATCCTGGCCATGATAGACAGCCGAAGTCGCCTATTCCGTGGCGATGGGTGACAACCCCAGACGATGCCTCGGGGATGCGCCGATGCGCTATCTCATCCCTCCTCGATTCGAACCCAGCCCAATGGTCGCGACAGGCCGTACTCCTCTGTTCGTCCCCCACGTCCCGAGGTGCACCACCAATACCGGTTCCCCGACCGGCCGGCCTGATAACATGCCAACTTTATTCTTACCTCCCCATCGTGGAATCTGGGGTTGCATATTTAAAGGAGCGGTTGTGCACGATCATGTCACCAATATCAAGCTTCAGATTAGCATCGCATGTTTTCTTAGCTGACCTTGTCTTTTGATCTGCATCTCATCTCACCTGGCTTGGGGCTCTTGGACTCGGACCCGCAGACACCCACCCGCTGCCCCATCTCTAGCAATTTGTCAAGCATCTGGGGAATAAGAAGTCCTGATAAGCTATCTCTGGGTCCACGAGTTATCAGTTACAAGTCTTGGGTCACTAAGCCTAAAAAATAACTCTAGCCACTCCCGAAAACGGCCTCGCGTGCTCGCCAATCACTTCTATTATATGGAGAGGAATTAGAAGTATAAACCTTGATATTGCCCATATCAACTTTCAGTACTGGAGCCTTTCAAAGCCTTCGTCAATATTTATTCAACGTTGACATTTCAAGCCTGTCGTTGAGTTGATCGACACCAAGATTCCTCTTTCGCTTGGACCCCTCGACGATCAACGCCATCGACACCAAAGCCATTCCAACATTGGCCTATTTCTAGTTTCTTCACACAACTCCATTTAACACCTTCAACAATGGATGAGGATCAAGGGCCGCGGTCGATTGCCCCCGAGCATGCGACACCGAAAACATTTGCTCAGCGTTGTAATGGCCTCAAGAAGGCATTCACTACCAAGCACGGCCTGATTGGCGATTACGACTATGCCTTCCTCTTTCGCCCAAACCTGCCCTTCATGAAGAAGAGCGTCAACCCAAGTCCCTTCTTTGGTCTCAATGACAAGATGCCAGTTCTTCTGGGCTTGCTGCTCGGCTTTCAACATGCATTGGCCATGTTGGCAGGTGTGATAACACCCCCGATCATTATCAGCTCCAGCGCCAATTTGCTACCTGAGCAACAACAATACCTCGTCTCAACCGCTCTCATCGTTTCTGGCATCTTCTCTGCAGTCCAAATCACTCGATTCAGGCTTTTTGGTACACAGTAAGTGTTGTTTGGTCGCGGCAAGAGTTTGGACTAACCATTGTCTTAGATACTACCTCGGTACTGGAGTTCTGTCTGTAGTTGGAGTCTCATTCAGCGTTATTCCTGTCGCTCAAGGAAGTCTCACTCAGATGTACGCCAATGGCTTCTGTCCTTCAGATTCTGATGGAAACCCCTTGCCTTGCCCTCAGGGCTATGGAGCTATTCTCGGTACCTCTGCTGTATGTGCTTTGATCAACATCCTCGTCTCTTTCATCCCCGCAAAGTACTTGCTGAAGGTCCTGCCACCGATTGTCACTGGCCCCACCGTTATGCTCATCGGTATCAAGCTCATCAAGTCGGGTTTCTCCAACTGGATGGGTGGCAGTGGAGGATGCATGACTGCCACTGACGGCTTGTTTGCTCTTTGCCCCAACATCAACGCACCTCACCCTCTTCCCTGGGGATCTGCAGAATTCCTGGGCTTGGGTTTCTCTGTCTTTGTCGCCATTATTCTGTGTGAGCGATTCGGCTCGCCCATCATGAAATCCACCTCGGTCGTGATTGGACTACTAGTCGGCTGCATTATTGCTGCTGCCTGTGGTTATTTCGATCGATCTGGTATCGACTCTGCCCCTGTTGCTTCTTTCGCTTGGGTACACACGTTCCCTCTATCAGTTTACGGGCCACTCGTGCTCCCCCTGATTGCTGTTTACCTCGTCTGCGCTACTGAAGCTATTGGCGATGTCACAGCCACATGCGACGTTTCCAAGCTCGAGGTGACTGGAAAGACCTATGAATCTCGTATCCAGGGTGGCATCTTGTCTGATGGTATTGCTGGCTGTATCGGTGCCCTCATGACGATGACTCCTATGTCTGTCTTCGCTCAGAACAACGGTGTCATTGTCCTCACCAGATGTGCCAACCGCAAAGCTGGTCTTGCCTGCGCCATGTTCCTGATCATCATGGGTATCTTTGCCAAGTTTGCTGCTGCTCTTATTGCTATTCCATCAGCTGTTCTTGGTGGCATGACAACCTTCCTCTTCAGTGCTGTGGCTGTATCGGGCATGTCCATCATTGTCCGTGGTGTCCCTTTCACTCGACGCAACCGCTTTATTCTCACTGCTGGTCTGGCTCTGGGATATGGCGCAACGCTTCTACCCAACTACTTTGATAAGATCTTCACATACGAGGGGGACAACCGCTCTCTTCAGGGTTTCCTCGATGCTATTGTTCTTGTCATGGAGACTGGTTTTGCAGTCGCAGCCATCATCTGTGTGATCCTCAACCTCACGCTTCCTGAGGAGTTGGAAGATGATATTGATGCAGCCCGTTCAGCGACCAATGTCGTGATCCATGAGGATACAGAGCAACAGAACAAGGCCACTGCAGGCTCAAGTCGGGAGCATAGTATCGATCCTCAGAAGCAGGTCTGAATGGATGTAGAGAGCAACGTATAAAAGTTCAATAGGGAATAGGGTTTTGTGCATTTATGATGAATTTAAATCATGATTTCTCATTTGAAGTCCCTCATCAATCTCTACAGATAAAAAGTGATGTCCATTAAATACAGTGTAATCATTCCAATTTATCAGCGATCTTATCTAAAAATCCCTCCTTCAGCTTTCCAAAAACGCCTGTAACTAATGGCTACTCCTTTACTCCGCGCCTCATCAGAATCATAAACGCTCTCTTATATAGAGATACAAACTGAACCCGTTATTTCCCGTCATCTTCTCACATATCAAACCCATCAACTCGTTACGCCATACACCACATGTGATCTGCTCTCATATCGCTGCCTGTGAAAGCTGTTCATCTGCCTTCTGTAGTTCTCTTGAACCTCTCCCCAGAGTCCACGATGGCGTTCTTGTATGCACTTGAGCAAGTCGCCTTCCTTCTTGATCTTGCAATGGCAGACGTTTGGTGTGCCACAGAACTTAGCTCGAGCCTGCGGAGTTGGAAATTTGATGCTGAGACGTTTGAGGTTGGGCCAGTTGACACTATCGCTCGTTGAGGCAGGGTTGTTCAGCGCCAGCCGGGCCAAGTTCCAGTCCATCTCGCCGTCCGATGGCGACTGCTCATATCTTCGGGCTGAAATAGGAGCATCGCCCTTTTTCTTCTCGATGGCCGCGATATCGCAGGATGCACCATCTCTTCCGGATCGGCGGCAATTGCAGCGCTCTGGATTCATGTTTGTTTCGTCGTCAATCTGAACCGTCACGAATGAGAACTTGTCTCCCTGTCGGTTTTGTGTAAACAAGACCAACATCGGCTTCACTGGACGCTTGTGGAGGAGCCCTGTGGAGTTTGTTCCTGTAGAAATACTAACGCTTCGAACATCGCTGTTCGATGAGTTGCTGTTGCTTGAGACGCCGCTCGATATACTGAAAGAGCGTCCATTATTGGTCATAGTTGTGCTACTGGAGGGAGGCGGAAAGAGAGAGCTTGAACGACGAGGAGATGGAGTTGACCCGACTGGCTTTCGTGGTGGAGACTGTCGCGGCGGTCCCGGAATAGGGAAGAAGCTCTGTCGTTCTACTGGCGATGACCCTATAGGCTCTGGAGAAGTTCTCCCCGGCCACGATCCGTAGAACTCAGGTCCTGTGGGCTGTCTTTGTGGTATGGTTGGGAGGCTTGGGTGACGACCAGGGGGGCCCATAGCGAAGCCGTCTCCGCCGTTTCCATAAGAAGAAAGCGTTTGCGCCGGTGATGCAAATGGCCTGCTCCCTGATAGGGGCGAACTTGGCATCGCTCCAGAGGCCAGCGTCGATATCGAGTTTTGACGGCTTGACGAAGTCTTGATGGTGTTGACTGCGGCATCGCTATTAGTGACAAGAGAGCCCTCGGTCGATTTGGGTATCCAGAGCTGAAGGCAAGCGTTCTCCATGATTGTCTCTTTGACGCCACCTAGGACGAAAATGACTTGGCAGTCGTACTGTGTGGCAGAGGCCCATGGCTTGAATCCAGTGACCGCCTGTTGGAACTTCAATATATCCGCCCCGTCCATAAAATCTAGCCTTGCGATTCTCTCGTTCTGACGTAGGATGAGCTCTTGTGTCATATGACTGCCGGTGGGCAAGGCATATTGCGGGTTGAAGACCATTGTAGTGATATCGAAATCGAATTTCTCAGCTGTGCAAGTTAGTGTTTGACCTCGAGAAGAAAAGGGTCTATTGACTTTGCTGTCTTGGTTTTCCCGATCCCGCTTGAGCTGATCCAGACATGATGATTCTGAATCTTCGCCCATCTGCGTCTAGCCTTCTAAGGAGCTTGGCTTTCTTCTCGATACCTGGACTATAGCTCTGCAGGTTTCTACTACTGTTAGAACTTGCAACAAAACTGGGGGTATGTCAAACTTACACCTCTAGCAGTTGTTCCATCATTTCGTCTTTTGTGACAAGGTCAACAAGAGGGGCGGGTTCTTTCTCTGGCCAAATCGTGAACATGTCTCGCTTGAGCGTCGAAGTGATTATCCTTGGCGTCACCAACTCGCGGCCGAATCGAGCGCATTGGGATGATAGGTCCTACTCCCGTTAGTCCATGCCTTACATATAAACACATACGCGACTTACATCTTCCAGTTGTCGGGCGTAGGATGGCCAGTGGGAAGTGTCCTTATCCGCCTCCCGCAGAGCAGGGGCCGCTTGGATTCTCTTGAAAATCCATACACACTTCAACAAATTGAGATACTGATCAACCGTCGGAACACGTTCTTCGACCACCATACCAGATCTGAAGTTGATTGTGCTCTTGTGAAAGTTCAGTATGAATGCATCTGACAGCTCGGTGAGCTCGAAGTCCGCCTCGGTGCGATACTCGGGGTGACCAGTGAGGGCTGCAAACCGGAACTGTTCGTCCAAGTCCACAGGCACTTCCAATAGAACAACACTGCGCTGAACTCTTTGGTCGAGGGCTTCGTCAAGGTCGGGGATAAGAACTCCCATCAGACGGCGGATATCATGATGAGCAGCTGTGATGCGATCCGCGAGGTCTCGATGCATGAGCTCGATATCTTGCCGTACCCGTAAGAGGAGATCACTGAGTTCGTCAGCTTATGAAATATTACCAACTTAATTCACTTACACTTCAAACGGTTTCAAGACGTGCAGAATCTTCGAGTTGTGCAGCATGATCCTTTGGCGCAGTTGATCGGCTGCGGGCTGGACGAGTACATTCCATTCCAAGTTGCGTAAAGGGTTGGTTCCTACACGATATCGATTGTTTGATCTGAGCAGGTCATTGCATTCTCGTAATGTCATTTCGTAGTCCCCAATGATCTGGATCAGTGACGTCCTGTCCCATCGTAGCCTTGCTGGTGCACCTTGCCGTCTTTGACTCTGGAGAGAGTTGTCTGCCGATGCAACTACTCTGCTGAGGATGTCGAGATTCTCGGCCAGACCTCTGACATCTCTTCCAAATTCTTCATATTGTTTTGCTGCCATACAGTCAGAACAACGTTACATCTACTGAAGGCGGAGGGATGAAGGATTGAGTGATCGCCAGGTACATGTACATATTCGCGAAGGTTGACATTCGATAAAAGCAGTTGGTTGGCGAAGCCCCGCAAGGCATATCTCGCAGGAGAAACAAAAGCATCGCGCTTGGATCACTTACTTGCATTATGTTCTTCAGACCAGCCATAGCGGTAGACTTCCCAGGCTAGGCGCCCGAGGCTGATAAGGTCTCCAACCTGGAGAGGGCCTGCCATCGAACGCTGCTATGGTTTATGTTACAAAAGGGCCTCAGATGGCAGAGACCTGGGCTTTAAACAAAAGCTAAAGGACGATCACTTGGGGAAATACAGCCGTTAATGGGGCCAGAGTAGGTCGTGGACGAGTGACGGGCAGCAGTATCTTAAGAATTATTGTTAACAGGGCTGTTGCTCAAGAGGCCAACGGAGGAAGTGTGACTGAGCTTCAACCGGGACGGTCTAATTGGTATGGGTAACACCCACACGCTCGCCCCAAATGAAAGAGATGCAAGGGCCAGATGAGTCTTTGGGAGAGAAGATAAGAACGCAGTATGCAAGCTCTATACGGGGGACGCGTGTAGTCCGGAGTGGCTGGCCACGGCTGACACAAAATCGAGGAACCTCGCCGCAGAAAGAGAAAAGAGCTCTTCCCAGGCACCGATGACAGACTGACACGGAGGCGTGGCTGATCCGGTCAGTCAACAGGGCATCGTTTACTCATGTGGGCTACCAGCGCGAGAATGCGGGGTGGAGGGTCAGGAACGGACGATAGCTTGCTTGCTCTTATCAAGAAGCATGCACCTAGCTGTTGGAGCTTTGGTAGTCTCAGAACAGTATGCTTCTTTTCTTCGACATGATCCGGGTCGGACATAGAATGGAGAACACAGGATGATCGATCATGTGTCATCCCAAGTCAAGTCGCACGTCCCCATGCTTCAGACAAGTTAACCCGAGGACGAGGTTTGGATACCCGGGGGTTCTTTCAGCTCTTGCTTGGCATGTCTGTGAGCCATGTCTGAGATGCATCGGGGCTGTGTAATGCAGGGTTGGCAGATTGGCTGTTGAAGCGATAAAAACGGCGCTAGAAATGCAACGGCTAGCGCTGCGGTTTTTGATGTGGTTGAAAGGTATGGACAAGGCGTTTTGGTAGGCAATAAGGCTGCGGAATTCTTGTCTAAAGTGAGGGGAAGTCTGCCTAGAACGACCAGCCCCTGCAGGGAGTTGATAAGGTCACACGATGGTGATGAGGCTTGAATTCCGCCCTCTGCTTGGTCGGTCTGCCATTTTGGGCTGATTGCTCTTCGCCCGGCTTTGGTGTGATCGTCGAACCCTGCCTGCATGAGTTTCGAGAGCGTTACTTAATACCCATGGTCCCAGATAGCTGTGTAGCTCATATCGTAGCTTGCTCTTTGCCATTGTCTGTATCAATTCTGAGAGTTGGTTGACTCGTTGCCAACTTTGGCTTCGGATTGACGTGTAAGCTGGTTCCCAGACCATCTCCAGTCTTTCGTCCACTTTGAGCTGCAGCTTTCGGCTGCATACAGACCACACAATGAACGACTTTGCAGCATATCAGGAGCACAGCCGTGAGCCACCACGACGTGAAGAGCCAGAATGGGACAGCGACCGTTCAGTGATCTTTAGGGAAACCGATAATCCCAATGGCATCTTTACATCAGCACCCAAGGAAGCCTTCAAGCTTGGGTACTTTGATGTCATGTGCCTGGTTCTCAACCGAATGATTGGTAAGTTTTCATTGCTTTTGGAGGTTCTTCGGTATGATTCTTTGAGATGTTGTACAGACATTTCATGATGGATTTTGGTGATGTTGTGTTGAAGTTGAATTTAAGTTGAGAGCCCAGAGTTCGGATGAGACCCAAGTGGGGAAGTCTGCTTATATCAAGATCCATGGTTCGCTCCTTCTGGCCCAAGCTTGAGTTTCAATGTGTCAGAACAATGCAGTTTTCTCTATGAGGAAGTTGCTCTTCTATGTAACTCTGAGGGTATCACGATGTTCAAACTTGGTGGCTTACTCAACAGAAATATGGCTTCTTGACACTGTGCTACTTTGCAGCTAAATTGCTAACTCTCATCACAGGAACGGGCATCTTCAATTCGCCACAGAGAGTAATGGAAGGAACCCGTTCAACGGGCGCATCTCTTCTCCTTTGGCTGGCGGGTATCGTATATTGCCTCTCAGGCGTCCATGTCTACATAGAGTACGGTCTCAACGTTCCCCGTTATACCATCAACGGCATTGAACAGAGCGTACCTCGTAGCGGTGGTGACCTCAATTACCTCCAATATGTCTACCAAAAGCCCGCATATAGAAGAGGCACCGTACTCCTGAGTACGTGCATGTTCGGTTTCTGTTTCGTTGCTCTCGGAAACATGGCGGGCAACTGTATCAGCTTCGCTACACGAGTCCTATACGCATCTGGCAATACTGACCCAGCTCCCGGAGCAATCAGGGGTATTGCTATCGGAATCGCAATCCTCACTTGCTTCATCCACACCTTCTCTCGACGAGCAGGTATTCTTCTCAACAACATGTTGGCTATGATTAAGGTCATGATTCTCCTACTCATCATTGTCACAGCCATTGTCGTTGGTGCTGGAGCTTTGAAGACTACCAAGGGCGACAAGGTCAAGAACTATATCTCAGAAAACACCCAGCCATCTCGTGCCTTTGCAGACTCCGGTGATGCTAATGGTTATGCCCACGCTTTTTTGGCCATTATCTTCAGCTTCTCTGGCTTCGAACAGCCCAACTACGTCATGGGCGAGATCAGCAGGCCAAGGCGAAAGCACCCAATTGCCATGATGCTTGGTGTTGGTATTGCTATTGTGCTTTATATGGCTGTCAACATCTCATATGTAAGTATCGTTTCCCTTCCCCGCATAACAGTGTCCTAACCCTCCTCAGATGGTCGTGGTCCCAGAAAAGGATCAAATAAGTACCAACGTAGCGCAAGAGTTCTTCGAGAGAACCCTCGGCTCCCTGACCGAAGATGAGACTGGCCAGCGGATCTTCAATGCTTTCCTTGCCATATCAAGCATGGGCAACATCATCGTGATGACTTACACCGCTGCACGGGTAAAGCAAGAGATCGCCAAGGAAGGTATCATTCCCTACGCCAAGTTCTTTGCTCAGGACGGCGACATCTCTTTGGGTCGATTGCTGTCATGGCTCAAGAAGAAGGGCATGTTCAGTTCTCTTCTGAGCACACGTTGGCTCTCTCCCGAAGACCACAGAGAGAGAACGCCTGTTGGTGCCTTCGTTCTGCATCTTACATCCTGCTTCATTCTTATCTTCGCCACTTGGGGTATGGACTACTTCAATTCATACACCTTGCTCACAAGTCTGAGCGCATATGTCATCAATGCCTTCTTTGGCATCTTTTTGGGTCTTGGTATTCTGATCCTCCGATTCAAGGGACCACCGCAAACAGACAAAGATGAGATTCACAGCCCAGTAGCAGTCCCCCAGACCTGGCAACAGATGACTGGCAAGCATATCAACCCAACACTCAGCGTTATATGCGCAGTTATATATGTAATCGGTGGCCTGTGGCCCATCGTCACTATCTGGATCAAGCCCTCAACACCACAAAGTCTCCAGTGGTGGCTTGTCCCAGTCATCACATGGTCCGTTATCGGTGGCAGCATTCTCTGGTTCCTAGGCTTCGTCTCTTTTGCATGGCGCCGGAAGCACAAGAGGAATGAGATCTTTGTCGTGGAGAAGAAGCCCGAGTTCGAAAGCGCTGATGGCTCTGACGACTCGAGAGAGAAGTCGGGCGGTTATGTATTGGTACACGAGACAGTCTACCTGAGTTGGATCGCTGGGGAAGTTCATGAGTCAAGAGGAACTGGCCGAACGGGCTTTGACGAACAGACAGACACGATACCGGTGCCTGCGGCGAGCCGATATGCTGGTACTGACTTTGAAGCATTTTATCAGGACGACCACCAGGGTGCAGCGCCAACAAGAGGGTACAATACGGGATATAGGCCATGAGTTACTCATGATCTAAGTATATATGATAATGAAGAACATGTTTATAATGACACGCATTTGCCGGTGTTCAGTTTGATAGTAAAATGGCAACGAGATTCATTTCCTACCCCTCTCTGGGACATGAGCTAAGACGAGACAAAAAGTGCTGAACCTGAGCGTGTAATTTTTATTCAATTCTTGGAACAAAACGGTACTCGTGCAGCAGATGCCCATTGTTTTGACATAAATTGTCCGTCGCTGATGTCACATCCTGGTGATGTAGGGTAGCCCGAACCTGTGAAACCGACGATGATTTTGACCGTGCCTTCTTCCGTGAAGAAATGATAAGTGTCATACTCATGTCGGTCTAGCTGTTGGTAATATGCTCATTCCTTCATTTACTGGTATTTCGCATGCTTGGACAAACTTTCGACATGTGAATGAAGTTGTGATCATTCGATGCTTCCACCCACTGACTACTTGTACATCAAGAGTAACACTGCGTGAACAGAAGGACAGCTTTCAGCATCATGAAAATGGGTTGAGATCACAAAAAGATAAGTTGATTTATTCTTGGTATTTCTTCAGAGCCGCCTCTTGCAAACACAGCGCCGCAACCCCGTCCTTTTAGCCAACATTATCGCCGGTAATTAAAATGGTCTATTGCCGTTCAGTGTGCCACGTTACGTGTAAGAAGTCGTATGTTGTCCACAAATCCTTCCACAAGTTCTTGATAGCGGTGAGGTCTTGAGCTCGCTGCCTTGCTCCCTTGGTCGATCAATAGCTTCGAGTCGAGTTCAATCTCGAGTTCATGCTCTTTTTCTTTTACCTACAATATTGTTAGCTGAACTGAGACACCATCTGAGGCTTTGGGGACTTACTCCGTGGCGATCTTGTATGACCTGCGTGAGGTCAACCTGGTAGGGCCCGTGTGTGTAACTGAGTCTGTCCTTGTTTCGCTCAGGGTTTTCCCCACGATCACGATTTGGAAGCTGCTCCAGTTCTTCCACCGAGCCATCCCAGTTCATTTCGAGGTTGATACTGATTCGACAATCCATTGGTAACATAGGGAAGTGAATATCAAGGTCAGATACGCGTGCCTTGATGATCTTGGCAATGACCTTGTTGTCCTTTTGGTTGTATGTAACCCTCACACGGACTGCTCGTCGCGATCCCAGTCGACTTCGCACGCATCCAGGTATCCGTGCTTGCAGATCTGGAGGAATCTCGAAAAACCGGTCTCTCTCTCTCCGGTGTAGAGCAACAATGGGTACACGTTGGCTGCCTGCTGGATTCATGGGATGTGTGATTTTGACCAATTCGTTTAGGTAGTCGTTCATCTTCTTGTGTGAACCCTAAAGCACCATTAGCAATGTTTAGAATGAGGAAGATGAAGCACTCACTTCCGTCATGCTACTCTTAAAAGCTACACGGCTGTTGTCCATCAAGATGCATTCAGACGCAATACCTCGATCAACTCGTTGATTGGTATCTCTGTCGATGAGAGTGCCCAGTTTCGCTTCAATTTCAAACTGGATACCGCGACTACTGATTTCCCTCATATCTGGGGTGTTGATAACATTGAGGAAGAGGAAATCAGCCACTTGTCTTGATACGTCCTCAAAAGGTTTGAGGCCAGTAAGACTCGGTTCCCAAGGTCCGAGAATCTCTGCGGGACCTGGTTCAGCGGCGGGAACGTGGGGTGGAGGGTTGCCCCGGTTCGTCTCTGGCGAGGCATGGCGACTGGGACGGGCGTTCTCCTTCTTTCCATTGAGATGTGAATGGACTCTCTTTTGTAGCACGAAGTTCGCATTCGTAGGCATGCCGTTCATTTTTCGAGCATCTTGTGCCCAAATTGGCGGTTGTGAGTAGCGTCTTCGCTTTTTGACCGATGTAGCTGCTGGTACACTAGAAAAAGCCAACTCAGATTCGCGCTTCACAGCAGCGCCGCCGTTAATCTCGCTGGGCCTCATTCGTTTTTCCTCAGGTTCTTGTCTGGGACTGTCGCGATCCTCAAGCTTGCGCTTAGCAGGAGTTGCCGCGCGTTCTGTGTCGATGGCCATTGGCTGGGTTGGTTGGGGTATAGGAGCCGATTGAGCTAGTTTGGCTTTGGCGTCTGCTGCCGCCGATGCAGCAAGTGGATCGTGGTTGCTTTGAATCGACGGGACTCGAGATTTGGGACTAACGGATGGGCTTGGAGCTCGCTCACTATGCGATTGGGATCGTCGGTGTACGTCGGGGGCGGGCGAACCGTAGCTACTAGATATGCGCTTCGCGTGAAGCGGAGGCGGAGGTGAGCTCTGTACTTGTGCTTGTACCTGTGCCTGTGCTTGCGGTATGGGTGCCCCAGTATAGGAAAGTCTTTGTTGGTAAGGACTCGAAAGCTGTGCGAAACCGCCTGTAACTGATGCTTGTCGAGATCCGGCAGACAGAGGAGGACCGACAGGAGTGGGTGGTTGCGAAGGTTGGCGATTGTATTCGGCAGGCGGTGGGCGCGAAGCTGTGACAGGACTCCCTTGTGCAAAAGAACTGTAAGGATGATGTGGTTGAGCGGAGGTTGGAGTCGGAGTAGAATGGGCAGAATGACTAGCTGAGGGAGGACGCTGATTCAGATATTGCTGCGCCTGTGGGATAGAGCCTTGTGGGTGTTGTTGCTGAGTCGGAGGATAATGACCAGGTGCATGGCCCGGTGGCACGCCTTGTGGGCCCTGGGAGAAGCTTTCGCGAGTTGCGTATTGAGTAGGTGAATATTGGTGTCGTTGGACTGGACTGGCCATCTCCCCAGGGGACTGAGTTGGTGGAAAAGGATAACCTGCGGCAGCCGCTACGGCCGACGGAGTCGTTGATGTTCGATAAGGGGATTGACCTGGAGTCTGGACGCTTGGGGACCGTGGATCGTGAAAAGAGCCCGTTGGCTGTAGCGGAGGGGGTGCAGGACGTCCTGGATATGGCCCGGGTGCCTGGTACGGAGATTGTGGTGGATACGCACCGGGCGGTGGTTGATGGGGAGATGGGTGAGGATGCGACGGTGGTCGTGACTGAGCGTGATGGGGATGGCCAGCATGCGGAGGATATTCTTGGGGCATCGGTTTGCCTGGCGAGGGTTGCGGCGGCGGATGGCGGCCGTACTCGCGATAGTACGGAGGAGGAGCGGGTGCTTGGGCTGGACTCTGCGATGGTCGCTGCATCTGCTGGGGTTGAGGTTGCTGCTGCTGTTGATGTAGCTGCGGCGGCGGTTGCGGTTTCGGCGCAGGTTTGGCCGGAGCGCGATCGCCGCCATCAGACGTATTAAGAACTGAGCGGAGATCCATGGCGATGGTGTCGTGATGAGGGGAGAATGAAGACTCTGCGACAACACGACGCCTCGAAGTTTCGGCGCGAGGGGAGACCACAAAGCAATTGCAGTGCGGGTCGCTTGTCTTGAACCAGGCAGTCGACGCAGCGGGAGCGCAACTGAGTACGGACAGATGTTGTCCTCAACTGTTATAAGTCTATGACGCTGTTGAGGCGATGGAGGACGTTCGTTGTCGCGCGAGGAGGACGGCGCAGGTGGACATGGATGACTGGTTGGGATGTTTCTACGTCGCCATGGCGAGGCTGCCACGCTGTCGAATTGACGATTGACGATTGGCGAATAGAAATCGCGTACAGAAACAGAAGGACGCGGCTGAAAGATGATCGTTCGGATGATATTATTGATGGATCGTGCGCGCTGGAGGCTATTCGCGCCTTGGAATAGTTCTAAGATTGATTAATATTTTGTGTTGGTGTCCTGTCGTCGTTTTCTGGCGACAAACAAAGATGGACAGGCGACAGCCTGACGCTAGAGCTCCAGGGATATGCCCACGGGCGGTACTACCTCACCTAACTCAACTGTACGTACTGGACATGGCCCAGGGACAAATTTTATTAGCAGCGATAGCGTTCCCCAAACAATTTTTAATGGCAGTACATGCTCCGTGCTGCGAGCTCAATGGAGATCTAGGTACCGATCATCAACCCCCCGGAGAGGCTTAGCATTACGCAAATCAGGTTAGCGAATTAAAGATGAGACACGCTACTTGTCACTTTTCCATATGTCGCGAGATAAATTGCACCAGAGTCAAAAGCCAGGGTCAGACTCCGATTACTGTGGAGGGTCAAGTCCTTTGCAATCTCCTTAAGCTCAATGGACATCAGCCTTATCGACTCAGAATGTTTATATGATCTCTTGTAAGCATTGGTTTACTCCAAAAAACTCCGATGTTTCTCACATAAAGAGAACTTGTATTCGACGTCATAGCCGAGTTACGAACCAGGGCTAGCAGAGCTCCATGGGATTTGGAGTTCAGCTTCACAATACGTAGCAACATAGGCACGAGCGCTTACCACAAATTCATTGAGAAAGGATGTGCGGCAGTACATGCATTAGTATCGTGTATACTGTACATCGGAATCTAGTCAAAGTTAGTCCAAAGCTGATTTTGTATCACATAAAGCTCTAGTTTGCTAGTTCAAGTACTGCGGCTGAGGCCAACGTTATAGCTGCCCTGGGAGCAAGAAAACATTGTACCTTAGTATGGGGTGTCAAAATAAACTCGGTGAAGATATACTAAAATCATGTTAATCAGTTACCTGTTCTTTTGTCATTTATGGTTGAGGTCCTGAGTTTTCTTTCCTCACCTATGGCAGAGCCTCTTACAGCAAGTCTGTCATGCCTGTATAAGCCTAGTCAGCTAGATGACAGACAGCCGTGTAAGAATGGTGGTGATATTTGACATGTAGTTCGCTTGAACGATATCCTCGCTTGAATCGCCAAGGAGTAGGATGGATTTCTAGATGACGTTTATGGGATGACTGCCACCTATAAGGTTAAGCTTTAGGCTGCGAACACAGGTGATGGATGAGAACACGATATCCCCGCCCAATATAAGCTTCAAACCACAAGGGAACGCAATAAAACTTAGGACCTCTATCACAGGTGACAAAAAGCCTTAGATGACCCTAGGTAAATTTAGTATAATTTGATATAGATTTAGAAGATCTTAGACTAAGTATTTTTAGTACCTCGATATAATGTCAGAAGTCTTCTTACACCCCGAGGACCCAGAAGCTTTCACGATGACCAATAAATCTTACTGCAAGCCCTAGGGCATTGAACCAGACAACGTTCATGAACTCGGTTTCTCTGGTCCCGATTGGAAGATATCAGTTATCACCATCGCCCCAAGTGAGTCACATCATGTTTCCCCTTGACTACACGTTCATTCTCCCCTAATAGCAAGACAATATCCTGAATGACTACTCTTCCCA
>JAAOAS010000527.1:0-16180 GCA_013396035.1 Fusarium pseudocircinatum | reverse complement strand
GCCCCCGGAGGGATCTCACATGTTTCAGTGAATCAGATTTCTTCACATCCGCATCAAAGTGACAATCGCATGATTCAAGAATGCCAGCTTACACATCAAGTGGATCTCACTCTCTTCCATGAGCGTCCATCAGCGGTGCAAGCAAAGCTCGAATCGGCCGCTCCGGGTACGTGACCCCGGCCCGCCCCACACAAAAGCCGGCGCTACACGGGGTTAAGTGCCGAGAATGGACGGCTAGGCCCGTTAGTCTGACGTCAGTAGCAGCAAGAGCCGAACGGAAGAGTTTGTCAAGGTGCTCGAAACGGTAGAGAATTGGTCCGACTACAAGGGTCCAAGCGTGGAGAAGTGAGGTGTCTGCATGTGGTATAAAGGTGAGTGCGTCACCCATTAGTGTTTGTTTCATCATAGCATTTCATCTCATAACTCGGTCTCATATCAACATAGATTCATACCCTTTCACTCAATACCCATCTCAGCACACATTTCACAGATACCCAATTCATTCACAATGGCTCCCAAGGTTCTCGTCGTCCTCACCAGCCAGTCCAAGATGAACAATGGACACCCTACCGGCTGGTACCTGGTAAGCCACTCACTCACCCACTCACCAGACCCCAAACTGACCACCACCAGCCCGAGCTTGCCCACCCCTACTATGACCTCGTCAACAACGGCGTCGAGATCACCGTCGCCTCACCCGCTGGCGGCGAAGCACCCCTCGACCAAGCCTCCGTCGAGATGTTCAAGGGCGACGAGGAGTCCGTAAAATTCCTCAACGAGAAGAAGCAGCTCTGGGAACAAACAACCCCCCTCAAGAACTTCCTCGGCAAGGCCTCCGAGTTCGACGCCATCTTCTACCCCGGCGGCCACGGCCCCATGTTCGACCTCGTCAACGACGAGACCTCCATCAAGCTCATCGAGGAGTTCTACAAGGCCGGCAAGCCCGTCGCCGCAGTGTGTCACGGCCCCATCGTCTTTGTCAACGTCACAGTCGACGGCAAGCCTCTCCTCGAGGGCCGCGAGGCTACCGGTTTCAGCAACTCCGAGGAGGACGCCGTTAAGCTCACCAGCGCCATGCCTGTTCTCCTCGAGGACGAGATCAAGCGTGTTGGTGGCAAGTACGTCAAGGCTGATGACTGGGCGGAGAAGCTGGCTGTCGATGGACAGGTTATCACTGGACAGAACCCCGCGTCTGCTCACGCTGTTGGAAAGGCCATTCTCAAGGCCATTGGCGCTTAAATAGATCATGATACCACGTTAATACAATGAGATAATGTCCAAAGTTGACACACTGTACCGTGTTGTTCCCTCCGGGGGCTCCTAGCGGAGGGCTCTTCCTCGCTGCGCTCGCGTGAAACGGTGATATTAGATGCGACGAGCCTGAATTGAGATTTACGTAGCATCGACACTCCAAAGAAGCAAGAAAAATGAGGATATTGACCCTAAGCGATGACGATATTAAGGTAAATTTAGCATAACTTTTGTTGAGTTTATTTCAGCATCCTCTTCTACATGACTACATTTTCTTGATGCTCCTCGAGGTACTATCTCATCTCGCAAATACATCCACTGCCTTCAGGTCTCTACGTGTAAGTCTCAATTTTGCATGTCATTACTCAGAATAGGTAATACGTGACTGTCATTACATTACTACTAATTCTTCTTAAAAACCTTCTCAAAACCAGTCAAAGTGAACCTATAGTGCACCTTATTCTCCTTCACACGCTCAACAGCCTCAGCACACCCCTTCTCCGAGATATCAATCGTCTCAACCCAAGCAACAATGCCCTTCTCGGCAGCTAGCTTGAGCATGGCATCCATCTCCTGGTGGTTACCAAGATGGCTTCCCGTGATCTTACCAGCGTTTCCAGCAAAGGTACCGGCAGTCACCTGAGGGAGCGGCTCATCAGGAATACCGACGTTGTGAAACTCGCCTCCAATGTTGAGCGTGGACATGTAAGCGCTCATGTCGAACTTGTGTGTCATGTCGGCGCAGTTGAGGATAAAGTCGAACGTGAATTTGTACTTGTCGGCCCAGTTCTCATCCGTTGTGAGGATGACTTCCTTTGCGCCGAGCTTCTTTGCATCCTCCACCTTTGAGGGAGAGTGTGTCATGGCGTAGACTTCAGCGCCGAGTGCCTTTGCCCACTGGATACCCATGTGTCCGAGACCGCCGATACCAACGATGGCAACAGTCTTTCCAGGACCAACATTGGCCCTCACGAGGGGCGAGTAAGTGGTGATACCCGCACAGAGAAGAGGTGCAACCTGCTCAGACTTGAGGGCATCAGGAATCTTGAAGGTAAAGTACTCGTGAGCACGGATATGCGATGCAAAACCGCCATGCGCAACACTTCCATCCGGATAAGTGCAGTTATATGTGTCCACCATATCAGGACAGTAGTTCTCGTTCTTGTTCTTGCAGAGCTTGCACTCTAAACACGAGGCGACTTGGGCACCGACGCCAACACGGTCTCCGACTTTAATGTCCTTGACGTTGTCGCCTACGCGGACAGCTTTGCCGACGACTTCATGGCCGACGCAGAGAGGTCCTTCAAAGTCACCCCAGCCGCCTGTGACGGTGTGTACGTCTGAGCCGCAGACACCGCAGGCTTCAATCTCGACGTCGATATCGCGATCGCCCCATGTTTTGGGGGTGAGGGTTTGTTTTTGGAACTTGTTCCATGATTTGGGGCTGTCGACGCAGAAGCCTTCAAAAGTATCGGGGTAGCCCATGATTGGTGAGAATAATTAATATGATTGATGTCTATCAAGGTTCTCTACAATTCACAGTATTTATATCCTCTCATCCCTCTCTTCTCTGCCGTCTGTTCTCAACTGTTTATGACGTCTTGAGTTCAATGTCTATGACGCTCCGCGATAAAAGCTCCGGAGATATCGTATTGACAGAATCATTTGTTCTCCATTTACACTCAATCGGGTAAGCTTCTCGAAATCTAGTCAGATCGAGATGCAAAATTGGAGATAAGTGGCCGTGTTAAAACCGTGGATCCAATGACGTAGACGAGATTGGCGAACTGACGTTGCAATGAGATTGAGTAGTATTCGGGGACCTACGTGATAATTCCGATTAAACTAACACATACTCTTCGATAAGAGGATAAATCGACTCGTATAGGTTGCATCTCTGATCCAGCGCTGTTTGGTCGATGATTGAAGGTCCTGATGTTTGGGCCTGTCCGACATCTCCCAGGTCCGCAACATATCTCGATCCAACGGGCCAGCCTGGTCCAGCTTGCGGGTTTCTGACAAATCTCCCCACAACTCCTCGAAGATACTCCGCAAATGTGTACAGCTGCGGTGACATTGTGTCAAAGGTTGGTGAGTTGAAGAGTAGGAGGACATCTGAGCCGTGGAATTTACCCAGCCAGGAGTATTTGTCGTCTAAAAGACTTGTGACTGAGGCATTAAAGTAGAACCGCCATGTTGGATTGACGGAGGATGAAACGTTGGTGAGGATGGCTTGAGGCTGGACTTGTTAGCTGTGAAGTTGGAGGCTTGTGACCTTACACATTGCCAGACAAAGTCTGTGTAGATTGCTGCTGCGGTGTCAAAGTCGGTCTTGATGGGGTGATAAGCATCAAGAATCTGCTTCTGTAGGGTTTTGTTGACCAGTGGCTCTGAGAGATAGGCCTCGAAGAATGTCTCGAGTGAGATGTTTCTGTTGATCAGTCCCCTGCCTTCTTCGGCGACAGTACCCATGAGCACAGGCACTCGTGCAACATCTCCATTTCTCCATCTATCAGCTCTGTCACTCAGAATTGTGACATTGTCGGTTATCGGGAGAAATGCACTCCCCGCAGCACTCATGGCGTTGATGAGATCGTCTGCTGGAATATCTCTCATACACTGCAGCTGGCCTGGTCCTTGACAGCCAACTACAGTGGTCAGATTATCCCAGTACGAAGTATCGTGATGACTGGCAGTGCTGCCGAGGTACCCAACAGACATCTGACCAGAAAACATCATTGCGGCGCGGAATGCAGGTGTGTGTCTGTTGAGATGCAAATCCACAGACATGGCGCCTGCAGATTCACCCCAGATGGTGACTTTGTCTGGATCACCACCAAAGGCGCGAGCATTCCGTTGGACCCATTCGAGAGCGAGCTGCTGATCATGGATACCGAGATTGATCCCCGAAGCAGGTATATCTGGAGAGTTTGGGAAACCAAAGACTGTCCCGTCAGCAAGGCTCACAAGCTAGAGTCGACTCACCATTTGTTCTATAGTTGAAAGTAAAGACGACAATGTCTTCATACGCAGCCAAGCCGCTGAGATCGATTTCTCCATTCCCCTGCTGCCATCCACCGCCGCTGATGAACAAGAGCACAGCCCTTGAAGGGTGAGGGGCTGCCGGAGCGAAGGCATTGATGAAGAGACAGTCTTCACTCTCACGGGATGCTGTGTTGAACAGTCCTTTGAGGAGGTCGATCTCTGGGGTGAGTTCTACAAGGTTAGCTTTGCTCATTGGAAGTAGACAGACTCACCACTTTGGACAAATAGTTGTCTGCATGAAGGACCAAACACGGTCGCATTCAAGGGCCTCGTCCATGGTTCAGGCTTCGTTGCACGGCTGAAGCGACGAGGTTTTGCGGCATAAGGAATACCGAGAAACTTGTTCACAGGTGAAGCAGCTGGGAGAGTTGTGGTGAGACCAAAGATTGGACCTGTGTCGAGGGTAGCTGTTGGCGTTTCAGCCCCGACGTAGATTGGGAGCAAGAGTCGTGACAGTGTAAGAGGCTTCATGATTGAGGCATGGCAGAAATAAAGTCGCCATGGCTGGGAGTGTCATTAAATATTCCATCGATGCATGAAATGAGTGGTTGTGGATGAAATGTACATTGGGTGCAGCCGTATTGCTCGGGTTCATGGTTGTCGACACTGAATACGATGAATGCGAGACCGCCCACGTCAGCAACCGACGATCAATCCAATCTAAGCAGAGCTCAATCCTGTGCAACAACTCGAAATGATTGCATCTGATGTTGTCGGCCATCGTATTTGGGACAAACAGTGTGAGTGCATCATCGAATTGCTAAATGTCCCAAAAGCATCTAAACGGATGTACAGCTATCAAGCACGAGCGGAGCGAGAAAAGGCCCTCCGCCAGGAGCCCCCGGAGGGATATCCACCATTTCAAACATCAATTGAATCAAATACAGACAATCATCGCTCAAGTCGCCCTTCTTTCACCCTTCGCTGCATCCAAAGATCTCTGCTTCTTCTCATCATTCGTATCCTTTGCAAAGCTGGCAACATGCTCAGGCACGTCAACCTTGTTGTACGGACCAGGAATCGGCTCCCCGATCGTCTGATACACTGGCAGCACACCCGTCCACGTTGAGTTCACCAGACTCTCATTCTCCAAGTCACTCTTATCATCCGTCGTAGATCCCGCACTGATCTTGGCACTTGCCGACGTGATCTTGACCTTGAGGATATTCGTGCTCTGCATCTCCGACGCCAACGGAGGCTGTCGTGTATGGTTCCAGCGATCAGCCACAACACTATTGCTGATGAGTTCCATCGCATACAACTTTTCTTCATCTGATTTGACAGTAGTCGCGTATCCGTAGATCACAGCGGACCGGTAGTTGTAATTGTGCGAATACGTCGCCAGAGTCAAGACGAGTCCATCAACGTGCGATGCAGCAATACAAACGGGCATCCCTTGGATCTCTTCTCCATCGACTGTAGATGTCTGAGCCAAGTTCATGATCCTCGACGACACATATCCATGAAGATACAGTTCCAGAGGATCTCGCAGACTTGAACTCGGCCGATCAAACGACCCCAGCTGTCCTATCATCGGCAGAACAACCGGAAACGGCTGAGAGGGTGTATTGAACGATATATGAAGAATCGGACATGTATTGACGATACTATGGACAGTCTCGAGGTCATAAACCCCGTGGACCTTGTACCGTTTGATGGTATTTGTAGAGTCTTTGGGGTACTGAAGGTTATGACGGCCCATTTTGTTACTTTGTTTGACGTGCTTACAATTCCTACAACACCATAGGCCACCTTATATAGCCATCCGTATCTATTCACAGGCTAGAACTGCCCCGAAAGGTAATTATTCGCGTGATAAGACACCTCTAGCTCAAGTTAGCTGCAGCGGGTGCATCCGGACCGGAAAAACCACAAACCCCACCTCCACATCTTCTCGTGGCCACAGTGCCACACTCCATCATCAAGATACCCCGCGACATCAAAGTCGCATCAAATCACCATGGTTCTTCAAGATCTCGGCCGTCGCATCAACGCGGCGGTCACAAACCTGACCCGAGAGCAAAATCTCGACGAAAAGGTGCCCCCAAACCCCCCGTCATCACCGCCCCGCTAACAATCTAGGCCTTCGATGGCATGCTCAAGGAGATTTGCGCCGCTCTCCTCGAAGCAGACGTCAATGTACGACTCGTCGGCCAACTACGGAAATCCATCAAGTCCACCGTCAACTTCAAAGAACTCCCCCCCGCCGTCAACAAGAAACGCCTCATCCAAAAAGCCGTCTTCGATGAACTCGTCAAACTCGTCGATCCCCACGCCGAACCGTTCCGACCGAAGAAGGGAAAGAGCAATGTCATTATGTTTGTGGGTCTCCAGGGTGCCGGAAAGACGACGACATGCACAAAGCTCGCGCGACACTACCAGTCCAGAGGTTTCAAGGCGTGTCTGGTTTGTGCCGATACCTTCAGAGCTGGTGCCTTTGATCAGTTGAAGCAGAACGCCACAAAAGCAAAGATCCCCTACTATGGTTCCCTCACAGAAACGGATCCCGCCGAGGTTGCGAGGGCTGGTGTCGACCAATTCAAGAAGGAGAGGTTCGAGGTCATCATTGTCGATACATCAGGTCGCCACCGACAAGAGTCTGCCCTCTTCCAGGAGATGGTGGATATCCAAGAAGCCATCAAACCCGACGAGACTATCATGGTCCTCGACGCTTCGATCGGTCAACAAGCAGAGTCACAAGCCAAGGCGTTCAAGGAGGCCGCTGATTTCGGAGCCATCATCATCACGAAAACCGACGGCCACGCACACGGTGGTGGTGCCATCTCTGCAGTCGCCGCAACACACACCCCCATCGTCTTTATCGGTACCGGTGAACACATGCTCGACTTTGAAAAGTTTGCCCCCCAACAGTTCGTCCAAAAACTCCTCGGTATGGGCGACATGGCTGGATTGATGGAGCACGTGCAGAGCCTCAACCTCAACCAGAAAGACACCATCAAGCACATCCAGGAGGGCATCTTTACCGTGCGCGACCTCCGCGACCAGCTCTCCAACATCATGAAGATGGGCCCCCTCTCAAAAATGGCCGGCATGATCCCCGGCATGAGCAACATGATGCAGGGCATGGACGACGAAGAAGGCGGCGCCAAACTCAAGCGAATGATCTACATCTGCGACTCAATGACCGAAAAGGAACTCGACTCGGACGGCAAGATCCTCATCGAACAACCCACCCGAATGACACGAATCGCACGCGGTTCCGGCACATCAGTACGCGAAGTCGAGGACCTCCTCACCCAACAACGAATGATGGCAGGCATGGCAAAGAAGATGGGAGGAAACATGAAGAACATGCAGCGCGCGCAACAGGCCATGGGCGGAGGAAACAAGGCACAGCAATTAGCAGCCATGCAAAAGAGGTTACAGAGCATGGGCGGTGCCGGCGGTGCAGGCGGTATGCCCGACATGGGAAGCTTGATGAAGATGCTCGGCGGCGGAGGTGGAGGCATGCCCGGTGGTATGGACATGCAGGCTATGATGAGGCAGATGGGCATGGGCGGCGGCGGTATGCCTGGGATGCCGCCTGCAGGAGGAAGAGGTAGAAGGTGAGAATGCATTAAATGGAATACGATTGCCAGTCACTTTTGTCCCTGTCGACTACCTAGTATAAGCATCTTAAAATTGAAGATACCCTGACCTCAGGGCAAAGCTCCTGACCTTCCGATGTGCCTCATGAGCTTCAAGTTATTGATTACACCCGCGACACGATGGATGTCCCTCCGGGCGCTCCTGGCGGAGGGCCTGTTCTCGCTTCGCTCGGGTTGATCATATGGATCTCAACAGGATGCAGTCAATCGACTGTATATGGTCGTAGATGGTTAACACCTCTCTCTGACATCACTGAGCACGATATTCCGAGAGTATTTAGTTATGATATGTTATGTATCAAAAGCTTACCTAAATTTATGATGATAACCCTAAGCTTATGAAGGCTGTCAAGCATTGCTTTAAGGTCTCATCTGGTGGCTCGTGATCATGATCTTCAAGCGCCTTGCCCTCATCAACAATCCGCGACAATTTCAGCTGATAGAAATAGAGCAAAGTGAACGCCTTGATTGGTAGAGGCCGAAGATGGTCGCATCTAACCGCCGGCTTGGACTGACAAGGGTGAACCAACAACATCAAGGATTCTCAGACACACATAAAACCGCAGACAAGAATGAACCCCCGAACCAAATGTACAACAATTATCTCATTTCATCGCTTAAATCTGATTCTCAAAATGCCCTCAATTGATGCTGATACGCCCCTTCCCTCAACTGAGGGTATCGCGGAAACCAACTCCAGTCCACCTTCCAACAGACACCGCACTCCTTCCGTCTCTCTTACCCCTCCTGGCGGGACCAGGGAAGAGACTCATGGGCTCACATCTGCCATCAACAACATTCGTCTCTCCGACACAAATGGTACTCTCGAAATGATCATCGAGACTCCGCTAACATGTTCAGGACACGCATCTCTCTCCCCAGAACCGAGGCGTTCCAGAAATGGCACGCCCGGAAGACGGCGCTCAAGTACCGGGGCTGTTCAGCAGCATAATGTTGCCGACGAAGAACTTCCTGATGATGCATTCCATTCACCCGAATTCCAAGGAGCTTTCCGAGATGCAAAGCAGTTAATGTCCAACATTCAATCTGTGCTGGGAAGCTCGAACATCCACGAAGGGTCCGAATCAACCATGCGCAAGCTTCACGAAGAGGCTGGTAAACTCGCTGCGTTCGAGTACCCAGCAACTCGTACTGTTGGATTCGTAGGCGACTCTGGTGTTGGTAAGTCACCATTAGATGTGATTGCGCCGCTGACCGTAGTAGGCAAAAGTAGTCTGCTCAATTCACTCCTCGATACGAAAGGGCTTGCAAGGACTGTAAGTAACTGCCCAATTCTCGGACCATGCTAACTTCTCAGAGCAACAATGGAGAAGCCTGCACATGCGTTGTGACAGAGTACCATTATCACAATCGCGACACGCTTGACATCCGAGTCAATCTGTTCTCGATGGAGGAACTCCAAGATCAACTCGGTAGACTGCTTCAGGTTTATCGCACGTTTGAACTTCATCAGGATGAGATTACTGATGCCGCTGAGCGTCAAGACATGGAGGCAAATGCCAAAGTGGCCAAGGATACGTTTCAAGCCATGTTTCGTGGCCGACTGACTGATGAGGCATTTCTGATTCGTGAAGCTTACGAGGATGTACTCGATCGGCTCACCAGTTGGGCAGCTGATGCCAGGCCTTCACCCTCGATGACCCTCCATATCGGCCTCTCGCCGCAAGCTTGTTCTAACACCTTGATGGAGCTCTCCTCTGAACCGGCATCAAGAGATTCTCCAGCGACGTGGCCCTACATTCGAAGCATCAAGTAAGTCATCACAGACACATCCCCAGGACTGAACCAACTAACATGAAAGGGTCTTTTTGAATGCGCACATCCTCAGCCGGGGCTTGATCCTTGTAGATCTACCCGGCCTTCGCGATCTCAACTCTGCTCGAAGAATCATCACTGAACGCTATCTCTTAGAGTGCAACGAGATATTCGCAATCTGTAACATTGGACGTGCGGCTACTGACGAGGGTGTTCATCAAGTTTTTGACTTGGCTGACCGTGCTCGGCTGTCAAATGTCGGCATTGTCTGTACTCGTTCTGATGTAAGTGGCAGTAGTAATTTGTGAACTCGCTGACCTTTTAGGACATCGACCCCGAAGAGTCAATCCGAGATTGGCCAGGTAGAAGGGCAAGACGTATTGAGCAGCTGCTGGAGCATATCGAAGCGACCACCAAGGAAGTCGACGAACTACAGGCAGATATTGAGGACTATGAGGCGAGCGATCTATCCGATCAAGAAAGACAGGAACTTGCGGAATGCCGGGAAGATCAACGACAAGCAAGGTATGTTTCCGATTGCTGGCGGTAACTGCTAACAATTTCAGCATACGCAAACAGAACTACGAGTTTGAGTAAGTTGGCAAATAAACAACACGAATAGCTCGACTAACATCTAGAGACTCAAACAATATCTGATCACAAACCGCAATCAGATCATCACCGCCTCACTCAACACCACCTACGCCGGCCGCGTGACACCCTCCAGAGTCTTTTGCGTGAGCAACACAATCTACTGGCAAAACAGGACTGCCAAAAAGTCAGAAGCCAAACGACATCTCGACCTCAGTGGCATCCTGCAAGTCCGTAAACACTGCATCTCGATTGTGGCAAACAGTCAACGACGCATCGCTACACAATACATGAAGGACCAGATCCCTGCGTTGCTTGCAGACATTGAGCTTTGGGTTCAATCTGGTGCTCGGACTGCGAGTGAAGAACGTCGCGAGGCGCTCTGCCAAACTCTCGATAGTGTTGAGCGTCGTCTGAGGAAGGTATGAGATTGGTAAGGTTGTGTTCTGACTGACTTTTGTAGGACTTTGCATCGCGCGCTTTTAGTCGTCTAGCAAGAGGATACAACGAAGACTTTGCGGAATACGTTTGGAACAGTGAGTACCTCGGTTCGGTTGGAATTACGCTGACCTTTAGATCGACATGTTTCTTCATGGAGCCGGTCAGCCAAAAGTGCAAGCCAAGATTGGGCAGGGGTACGTTCTCACGATATTGTCTGACCAAGCTAACACATCCAGTGGCATCACAGTAAGTTGGTGATATCACAAAGCTTCAGGACTAACGAACAGGTTCTTATTCCGCATTCTGTCGAAACTTTGGGGATTACTGCACACCTGCAATCGGATCACGAAATTGGAACGAGGAGGCTATGGATGAGATGGTTGCTGATCTTGAAGGGCCCTGGGAAGAGATGTGTGGCACTATACAGGAAAGGCAGTCGAGTATGCTTGAGAATGCGGACGAATTCGCAGACATGGCTATCGAGAGACTTGGTAGGTCGTGTACCACTGACTGGGCCTGCTGACATGAGTAGAAGAGCATGATTCCGTCGATTCCTTGGCTCAAGCTCTCGAGAACCGTCAGAGTATATTCCTGGCTGCCATCGAAAAAGTCAATGATGACTTTGACAACAACCTCAGGTGCGTTAATCATTCTTCATCAACGTCGCGGTGAGCAGCATCGTCGCTAACAACCCAGGATCCTCCGCATCGAGTCCCTTTCCGCCCTTCGAAGTTCCCTCTTTGGAAAAGCGATGGAACCGTTTTACAACAAATGCAATGCCGAGTTCGGTACGTTCACACATCGTCTACCGACACAGCTAACCCTCTAGGCCGTGGAAGTGATGCTCGTCGAAAGGCAATCATCAGAGGAGCTTTGAGCGATGAAGATTTGTTCCAAAAACTCATGAGAAGTCTCAAAGATAGTTTCAAGGCCACTTCAGAGGCCACTCAGGCGAAGATACAGGAAGCGACCGTGGAGTATCTGCGCGTTATTGAGCAACGATTTGACCTCGTGCGGAGTGAGAACGTCGCTCGTGAAAGCGAGCAGGATCCAGACTTTCGACTTCGCGTTGAGCAAATTGCGCGAGCTGGAAGAGAGACTATGCACAGGGTTCACCAAGTTATCTGATGTTGATCGTTATTCATGTCAAACATCAATTACTGCACGAGCGCAGCGAGAACGAGCCCTCCGCTAGGAGCCCCCGGAGGGACATAGCTAACTCTATAAAATAGTCAAGTCGCGCGAGCTGGAAGGGAGACTATGCAGAGGGTTCACCAAGTAATCTGATTTTGATCTTCATATCCAATTGACTTTTGTTATCCAGATTGCCTATTCAGGAAGCGGGGCTGGTTGTAAGAAGGCGTTACATCACACACCACCCTCTGAGAACAACAGAGGATAAAACATTTCGTCGAGTTTTGTGTTTTGTGTTTTGTGTCTTGTTCAACTTCTGTATCATCCCAAAATGTCTGCCCTCACGATGCTTCGACGGGGTCTGCCACTCCGTCATGTCTCGTTCCGTCGTTACATCTCGACTCGAGATATGACGGCTTCAGATCTGAAGAAACTCAAGGTTGATCAATCCCGATTGATGGACACTCTCCACGACACTTGCAAATGGGGAACCGGACTCAAATGGGGAGAGTAAGTCATGCGGTCCTTGCCAGATCAAGCTAACAGACCAGAAACCCGACCGACACAGGAATGTCACGACTGGCACTTTCGGATTCAGACAAGACAGTGCGTGATTGGTTTGTTGAAACTACAAAGTCTCTTGGATGCAAAGTGACCACTGATTCAATTGGAAACATCTTTGCAATCCGACCTGGTCGTAAGGATGGTCCTCCCACTGTTGCTGGCAGTCATCTGGACACCCAACCCACCGGTGGTCGTTACGATGGTATCCTCGGCGTCCAAGCAGGAATTGAGATGCTCAAGATTCTTCAAGACCACGATGTCGAGACGGAGTACCCTGTTGGTGTGGTCAATTGGACAAAGTAAGTCTTCCCCCCAGAGTCGGCAATTCTGACCATCCAGTGAGGAGGGCGCACGATTCCCAATCAGCATGATGGCTTCTGGTGTCTGGGCTGAAGCAACCTCCGAAGAGCGCGCTCACAACTTGAAGGAGGTAGCCGGTAACGCAACAGTCAAATCTGAACTGCAGAGAATCGGGTATCTCGGTGACACACCTGCAAGCTACAAGGCCATGCCACTGGGGGCGCATTTCGAGCTTCACATCGAACAGGGACCGATCCTCGAGAGAGCTGGAAAGAAGATTGGTGTCGTGCAAGGTGTTCAAGCCTACAAATGGTTCACTATCGACATCACGGGACGAGGTATGTCAACTCAAGGTACATAAACATGGCTAACCGGTTAGATGCCCACACTGGCTCGACACCATTCTCCGACCGAGCCGATGCTCTCTTACTCGCGGCAAGATTGATCACCCACTCTCACCGATTGGCGACTAAGCACAAGGCTCTTGCGTCGACCGGCATTCTGAATCTCACCCCCGGAAGCACAAACACCATCCCCGGTCACGTCAGCTTCACTCTTGACATTCGCTCTCCGTCCGATGAGACTGTCGAGAAGCTTGAAGAGGAGCTGCGCCGCGACTTTGATCTGCTGGCCCAGGGAACAGACGTCGACGGGTTACTAGCCGGATCAACTCCTGCTCTACCACTATCTCTCGAATGGCGAACCGACACAATCTCAACTGCGACAAAGTTCCACCCGGATTGTATCCAAGCTGTCAGAGATTCCGCCGAGTCCATCCTTGGAAAAGACGCTGCTGTTGACATCTCTAGCGGCGCCGGTCACGACAGTGTCTACACAAACAAGCATTGTCCTACGACCATGATCTTCATCCCATGCAAAGGAGGAGTTAGTCATAACCCGGAAGAATACTCGTCCCCTGAAGAGTGCGCGATCGGAGCAGAGGTACTATGTCAGGCAGTTGTCCGATATGATCAGAAGAGGGCATAACAGTCTGCCTACATGGCGAATATCCCTCCGGGGGCTCCTGGCGGAGGGCCTGTTCTCGCTCCGCTCGGGGGTGAAATTAGGTTAGAGTTTGCCTCTGGTCATCACAATATTCAAATTTATTTGGGAGACTTTACATATATGGCTAGCTATGATGGTCAAACTTTGCTTAATACACATGTTTTGCCGCCCAGAACCACTTTCTTTGCTGCTGTGAGGAACTCTGAGTCAAACTCAACTGACGATATACTTTCATGCAACTCACAACCTTCAGTCCCTGGCGTAAGTTTAGGGTTTTAAAAGAGGCTTCAGCCCCCAGGGCACAAAGGTAAAGGACACCAATAAACACATACGGGCAAAATAATCGTCGCCCTCACTATCACCTAGGAAAACAACCTTCAGTCTCGAAAGCTTCTTGGCCAATGACTCACCCTTCTCTTATATAGATATCTGCCCTCCCTTCTACACTATCCAAAGCTTACCACCAAGTCTCATCACCAAATCTCACCATGTGCGACACCACCGCATCCAGCCCTCCACCCCTTGCTCGCATCGCCAGTTCAAGGCCATTTCCTCCTGACGGCTACGTGTCCGAATGGTACCCTTGCACAAACCACGCAATTAAAGACGCTTGGAACGATCCACAAAGTCCTCTCCGGCAGCAAATCATCGAAGCACTCGGCGACATCAATTGGATCAGCATCGATGTTATTCGTTCCGGCTACGCAGAGTCATACGAAGCTCTTGACGACCGGTCAATATGTCCCGTCACTATATCCGTCGACGTCAAGGTGGGCTCGACAACACCTGAGCAGGGGCAAGCAGCAGTCCTCAGATGCAAGAAGGTTCTGGACGAGTTCGATTTCTCTGATGTGGAAGTCAACATCAGTGAGGCTAGGAGATGGGGAGCTTTTTGTGATTAGCGAAAATCCTCATGATGCGCTGTCAGTCATTGATGCTGTTCAGATTGATGCCATGGTATCAAGATGCGATGGTTCTTGGACAGAAGCCTCCACCTCTATGTCTGGATTTTGCCTACTTATGAATATGCAAAAATAAATGCCGTTGCATATATCGTCCCTTCAATACTATCTGTGATCTTACTACTGTACATGCTTCTTGACCTCCCGGTCAACCCCAAGCCACAACATATCCGGCCGACTGTAGTGTCCACAGACATCCACAAAACTCTTGCACCGTAGAATCTCATCCAGATCAAGCGTGGCATACAGGATACCCTCCTCGCATTGAGGTAAATCCTCGGTGAGAATCCTCCCATCAGGCCCAAAGATTGCAGAGCTACCTCCTCCCGGGGTGCTCATGACAGCACCCCCTTCCGTGTTCATCAGACTGATCCCCTGTTCGCTAATGACGGATGTCGCATGAAGGACAAAGGCTTGTGATTCGATTGCGTATGTTTGGGATAATGCGCGGGCGCCTGTTCGTTAGTAACTGTACAAACAGAGTGGACGCGACTTACCCTCTCTCGACATGGACCACAATTCCTTCTCGTCCTTGTATGGATGCAATGGCGGCCATGCAGCTACATGGACCTGCTCACGTTGACTGTAGAGGTAATACTTGAGCAGGGGCTGTATGTGTTCCCAGCAAGAGAGTGCTCCGACACGGCCGACCTTTGTGTCTACAACACTCGTGAGGGCATCACCTGAGGCATCGCCAAAGATTGTTCTCTCCATGTGGGTAGCTTTGATCTTGCGTCGAACGGCAAGTAGTTTGCCGTCGGAGTCGATGATGGCCTGTGAGATGTAGAGTGTGTTGTGGAAGTTCTCCGAGAACCCAAGGACGACAGTAATACCGTTTTCGGCCGTGCATTGTTGGATTCTTGCCATTTCTGGGCCATCAGCGCGCATGCAGTTTTTGATATACCGGCTCGTGAGGTGTGTATCAACTGGTCGCGCCCTTTGACGTTAGCTTCGTGAACCTCTATGGGAGTCTATACTTACCAGATCCAAGCAGGATATCCAGTGACCCAGCATTCAGGGAATGCCAGCAGTTCAGCACCCCCTTTGGCGGCTTCGACGATCAAAGCACAGGTTTTGTCGACTGAACCCTGCAAGTCAAGCCATTTGGGTTCAGCTTGTGTGACTGCGACTCTGACTTGATGAGTGGCCTCAGCAGCGATTCCAACCTTGGCCATTGTTGGAGATTCTTGTGTAGAAGAATTGATCATGTTGATTGATGAGTCTGAATCGAAGCTTCCTTGAGCTGATGGGTTGAAACTGGCCTCCAACAAGCCATATAAGACAAGTACAACACTTAGTCTTCCCTCCCACCAATCATCTCCGTATCATCGGCGGAATCTTGACATCCGCCGCTAAATCTCACTTATCGGCTTCCCCGCAAAGTCATCCCCGCGATCCAGTGTTATCAACGGCGGCTCTTTCGCATCCGCCGCTAACGAGTGGAGCTCATGATAGAGACGAGCGGAGCGAGACAGAGCCCTCCGCTAGGAGCCCCCGGAGGGA
>JAAOAS010000526.1:0-14456 GCA_013396035.1 Fusarium pseudocircinatum | reverse complement strand
TTGTTGTTGTTGTTTCCGTTATTACCGTTGTTGGCATTGCCATTGTTGTTGTTACCATTGTTTCCGTTATTTCCGTCATTGTTGTTATCATCCTCTTCGCAATCCTCATCGTCATTTGCGTTGTTTCCATCCTGTGCGTGGGAGCAGTGCCGTTGTTGGCAGGGGGAGCAGGAGGAGCAGGGTAGTGGGTCTTGACAACGGGGACAAAGGTGGTGGGAGAACCAGCGGTGTTGTTGCAAGGGACGGTGACGGTCTCGGAAACAGCAACGACGGTGGTCTCAGGGACGGGGTAAGCGGGCTTGGTAGGCTTAGGGGCGACGGAGGAGGGGACCTCGTAGTCGTTCTTGGTCTGAGAGGGCTTGTCCTCGGACTTCTTGGCACCCTCGATCTTGAAGGGGAAAGAGTACTGGAAAACCTCGGGGTTGCTCTCGAGCTTGAGGACGAGACCGTAGACGTTCTCGGTTCCGAGGGTGGAGTCAATGGCCCAGCTGTAGGAAGCAGCGTCGTTGTCAATGCCAGCTGAAGGGTTCGTTAGTGAAACTGATCGAATGTGCTGCCGTCTTTCGTCTCTACTCACTGGCAATGGTCTTGATGGGGACCTGGGTGTTCTGGGTAGCACCACCGATCAGAGAGATGGAGATCTTCTCGCCGGAGTACTTGGGCTTGGCCTGCCAGGTGATCTCGAGGGTCTTGCCAGCGGAGACCTCCTCCCAGTTGGTGGGAGTGAGAACGGGGTCGAAGTCGGCGACCTGGGCGAGGGCCTTGGCGGCGAAGGCCATGAGGGCAGCGGCGGAGATGGTGAACTGCATCTTGAAGGCTGGATTTAGGAATTACGGTATATAGTAATTGTATCGAAGGAAAAAGAGAGACGGGGTTGGATAATAAGAAGCTGTAAAGCAACCTAAAATTATTAAGTATAAAAAAGAGTGTGGTAGGCTGAAAGCCGAAAAGAGTGACTGGTATGAAGGTGGTGGTGAAGAGAGAGAGAAAAAACAAGAAGAAGCAGAGGATCAAGCTGGGGTTTTGTGATAAATGCCAGAGGGGGACTGGGTGTGCCATCGAAGCAGGACAGGGGTGGGGATTCACGGTACGTACTCCTAAGACATCTTTCAGAGTTCCCAGATTGGGCTAACCCCTGCGGGACCATTGAGCGCCGAGGGGGCGCTAGTGCAGGTACCATGCTGTGCTCTCCACTGGGATGGGCTTTGTGTGCCTCAGATATCCACCACACCTCCCAGCCCAGCCCGTGCCTTACAGGACCTAGCTGCACCTGGCTGTTCCTGCGTCGGCGCTTATAGCGTCCATAGCTTAGCACGACGTCGACAAATTCAGGGCACAGAAGGCAACCTCAGCACAGCCTAATATTTGGGGGCCTCCCCACAAAACACTGTTGGTCGGTGAAGGCGCGTGTCCAACGGCTAGCGGAACTAGTCCAGGGGCAGGCTCTAAAGTCGGCGCGACAGTGGAGGGCATTGAGTCTTAAGACTCACAGATAATGCGGTTCGCTAATTGGCAGTGTTTGTCAATGCACCCCTGAGCAGCCTTTCCTACTGCGCACCAGTCACAGAAACTGCGCTGAAATCCTTTGGAAGCGAAAATCGATGATCATTCTTCCACAGGACTCTGGATAGCCCAGTCCAGACCGATCATGGTTAGCATTTCATCTACCACAAGAATTAGTCAGGGGAATCATTCAATGGATTGCCATGATGATACGCCATTGAGTTGTCCCATGAACACCAATAACAGAATCTCCGTTGTTTATTCCCCCCCCCTGGTGACCGATTGCGAATCTGGATCTGGAGCAATGTCTGCTAACATGTCTCTGGCCATGCCATGTCTTGTCTGTTCCGTCTTCCCGTCTCAATCGCTAACAGGTATGCGGACCCTATCTTTAGAGGGCCCTGCTGTGGACTGTCCGAATAGTAGATCGGACCATGAAACCGAGATAATACCTGGGATCAGCATTGCTGGACTTGCTGCACTGCAGTGTGCAGCAAATGCACTCGCGCACCTGCTCCTGTAGACAAACATCCCCTTGTCATCATTCGTCTGAAAAGATGGGATGTAATTAAACTCGAGTGGGCGAAGTTCTGTCGATTGGCTACAGGCTGGGGCGCACATGTCGGCGATTCGGAGACCCCTGCTTGGCATTGAATTGGGCCGCCTGTTGGTTCTCTTCTTCCAACTCCTTTCCGATTGCTGACGGACACTGACTGATCCTTTTTTGCCGACTAATGACCCATGTTCAATACCCATCGAGACCTCTTCCCTAACAAGATTACCTAGGATTTCCAAAATCCAACTCCAGGGTCTCAGGGGTGCTAAGCCGGTTTCCGGGCCTGATCGCCGTGCCCCGAGATGATATGGCTATTCTTGTCTCTAATTATCGTCGCTTGCAAGTGTGGCAATCGAGACCTTCTCAGTGCATTCGCTTGCTATCTTTCTTGACTTGTTGTCTTGCATTCCAGCTCTTGGCAGGCTTGTGGGCGCATCTGTGCTTTCCCCCTGCTTTTTCTTGTGCGACAGTTTACGTCAGCGTCAAAACCGTCTTGCAACATCGGAAGCAGAACAGGGCAAACAATTGAACCTGATAGGGCAAGGACGAGGTCCTATCCGAAACAGGCGTTCGTTCTGTCTGCGGATAATACCAATACTGTTGCCAGAAACTCTATGGAATCTCTTGGCCCTGGTATAGAGTTGCAGATGAAACGCCCCAGCTAAACTCTGAGCCGGGTTGACAACGGCCCTGTTTCCACAACCTGGTACATACTGCCAACTGGATAACTTACCGAATGGGGGAGTCCCCGAAAAGGTTCAGCGGATGAGTTAGAGTTCCATATAAGCTCCTATATAAAACTCTACTCTAGTATTCATCAAGCTTGATGCTGGTAGACATCTCAATGCAGCTTGCCTAGCTAAGTGTTGATCAGCGAACAATTTGCCATAGGCTTACGGTCAGATTCAAGTAGTCTGCGACACCAAATAGTTTGTATGCCGTTTCTTTCAATCGATTGGGCTTGCTGAAGAAACAATCTTCTACATGCCCTGTGTAGCCGCTGTGGCTCTTGTAGGGCTGCTTATTCCTGTGCTGGCTTGGCATGGACCTCTCGATAGGTATCAAATAGGCGAGTTCGGCGCACAACGGCTCCAGTGACTAACAAGAGCCTGTTGGCATACCTAAACCAACGATACTACGTGGTATGTGCTGCTTGACGATCGTTTGTGACGTTGAAGTCAAAGGAAATTGAGCCGTTGAAACGATCACGGGGCATTATGGCACCATTTCCGATCTGCCGGCATTGCTGTTGGCGATGGCTCAACGGAGTAATTTAACTGCTCGGCTCGAGCACACAACCAAATCACCAAATACCAACAGTCTCTGCATGAGAAACCAACATTCCCTAGAGACAGGATGATTAATTCATTTATGCGAGATCGCTTCGGTGAGAGTTCCACAGCCGAGTCACAACTCCTAGCACATCACTCAGATGCAGCTTTCTCATCCAGTGATTTCAAGTCACTCCAGCCGCTTCAAGCTCAATAATCTCCTCATGGCCAAAGCGTTTCTAGCTTCATAAAGAATATGGGTCAGCTCATCTGCTGGCCCCTTGTGCAAGGACCCTCGCCCACTCCGCTTCGATAATGCGCTGACGCCAGAACCTTTTGACTATTGGTGTTGACTTCCATCCACCAATGGAACCGATAGCTACGCCGCATCTAATCTGCGATACAGAGTACTCCTTGAAGATTTTGCCTCGAAAATGGACGGTGAGTCCCAATTCAGCAGGAACAAGAATGACGTGCTCTAAGAGGTGTGTGCCGAAGATCACATTATGGAAGCCTTGCAAGCTGCAGGTCTAGCTAGGTAAGTTCCAATAGTCTGTTGCAGTTGAAGAGCAAATTACAGAGCAGAGAGTCAAAGATATCACCCGGATCTTCTAGAGCACCACTGAACCACCTATCAACATCTCAACACACAATGTCAACTTAATGCAATTAAATCAAGCAATTTTGAACGAATCGAATCCAGACGCCTTAACCGCACTTGGTCAAACGGTTGGCAGAACAGCGTTGACTCCAAACAGCCACAGCTGAGGAGTAAAATAGTGATGGCGACAAATCTTAGGTTACCCTACCTTAGCGTCACCTCCACTCCATGTCACTACAGACGCTAGGGGAGGAAAGAAAATGAAGGGACCTTAACCTTAAGCGATGAAAATATTTAGGTAAATCTAGACTAAATCTAGGGGACACTTTGCTGGGTTTATTTTGACACTCTGCATCAAGGTTCGGTGTTTTCTTGCCCCCTGAGGAGACGGTATGCTTAACGCTTAATAGCAGCTCCCTAAGATATTGGCTAACGGGATGGAGGTTTACTTACGCCACTTTGCACTATTCTTGCTAAATTGCACCAGCGGTTTGGGTAACTTTACTGGCACAGGACGTTTCCAGAAATTGTCCCGACTGGTGGCCAAGACCTAAGATTGCTTAGATCGAGATGCCCAGAGCGCCTCTGTACGATCAGATCGATGTTTCGATATTGAGGAAGCCCTTACGTGAGAATGAAAAGCTCGAAATCCATGGAATGGTCGACTTATGCCACCGGAATGTTGGCAAGTCTATGAGTAATGTCTCACGGCCATGTCGGTCGCGGAATGTCTGATAAACTTGGCTGCTTGGCATGGATTTGCACTCAGGTTACGAAACTGACACACACAAGGGATGACTTCAACAGAGACAACACTGGGAATAAGCAAAATAGCCACGATGGTCCCCAATCGCTAGTCAGCCGCGACAACACATTAGTCCCGAATCAGTTCGAATGCAATTCATGCCGCAGGCAGAGTAGCCCACTATTGTAAGACCAGATCCTTCTACTTCCAAGATTGAGTCAAAACAAACAAAAGGGGACGCTTCAGAGACGCCACGAGTAGTTTCTTTCATGGTAAACGGCGCGGCACGCGATCAATAGCCTGAATTGAAGTCTGAACCGAAAGTAGTGGCTGCAGGTTCAATATCCCCCTTTCACAGAAATCAAGAACTGGCCAATGCATCCCAACATCGAGACTCTTGACCGCTTCCAATAGCATGCAAAAATCTAGATCCTAGCCTAGCACTCTTATTGCCTATGGCCCTATACAATCGCCGCCAGCTGCAGCTGAACCGTTCTAGACACTGCGCTCCATCCATGGTAATAAAGGGGTCCAGCAGTTGATTCAGCACGGCACAATGGAAAATACACAATACACCGGAATGTCGCAGATTGGACGCCGTGGCTGAACTACCGGACGCCCTCTCGCCCCGGTCTCAGAGACGATGATACCGAAAGCTTCTTTCTGACCGTACCAACGAGGTTATCATCTCTTAATATCGCCAGGGTCAAAACTCAAGGTTCTGTCGGACAATAAGGGTCTGCCTGACATGCTTGGGGAGCCAATGAAACTAAGGATCTTGATTCTGGATGAGAAAAAGATTCTTATAAGACCCAGGTAAGTTAGCTTAAATTTAGAGGTCTCTCAACTCTCTCGATGTGTTTATTTTGACAAGCTTCTCCATGGTCTGAAGTGCTGTTACCCCTCGAGCCTTGTTACAGCTCAGAGCGATAGGGGCATCCTGAAGCATCCACTGCTACCAGGAAACTTTAACCCCCAAACTTGAGTTTTCCATGAATCAGGGCATCGATTGCCTCAGTGACATCAACTGCCGAAAACATGCTTCTCTGTGATTGGGTTCCCCGGAGATGAGAACCTCAGAATTGCCCAAGTTGGAAGTTGATTGCTTCACTCCACAAACCAAATGATTCCCTTCCCCCCATTTCCCCAAACTATGGTAGTTTCCGGATCTTCAGGAGTGGCTTTTCGAGCTGACCAATAACAGCTTGTCAGTTAATTGCACTCCTTGAATCGCTGCCGGTATAATTTTAGGAGGTGCAATTTCATGCAATGCGACCTTCAAAGTTTGATCACTATTCATTTTATGCGCCGACTCGAGTAAGATTAGTCCCTATTTTTAGTTGCATTAATATTGTGTTCTTTGTTTCGTTCTTTGTCACATTTGTTTGTGCATTCATTGGGTGACGTCTTTCAGCCTCGTGCCCCACCTCCAGATATTCCATCTCACTCGAGTGCCAAACTCGTCAGGCTTCAGCCTTGTCACGACTACCTTCCAGCCTTGACCTAGCATCATCAAAGAACCAGCCGCATTTTCACGTTGCCATGGCCTCTGAAGACGATCGCCCCAGTGATTCGCCCCGGAATAAGCGTCGCAAAACAAGCGGCGACTCTTCTCCTCCTTACGCGCCGCAACACGACGCCCTAGACAACGATCGATCACCTAGACAGTCTCGCCAACTATCAATACGAGACAACCGCCGCAACAGTAGGACTATCAGCCCAAGTCCTGGTGATGATGGTGCTGGAAACAAATATTATGAAAGCCGTCGTACATCACGATCGAGATCACGGTCGAGGTCACGGTCTCTCTCTAGTATAGACTCCCGTAGACACTCGCGCTCGCGATCCCGATTAACAACACGATCACATTCACCCCGCTCTTCACGCTCACGCTCGCAACTATCCTTTCGTCGCTCCCGAACAGACTCCCTCTCCCCGCGGGGGGCTGAACCAACTCCTCCTCCAGAACCTTTCAAGCCCAACTATCGTGCCCGCCTTGTTCTTCATGGTCACACCAAGCCTGTCTCTCAGGTCCGAATATCCCCTAATGGAAAATTCATCGCATCTGCATCGGCAGATGCTACTGTCAAGATATGGGACGCTACAACAGGCGAACACATGGATACACTAGTTGGGCACATGGCAGGCGTGAGCTGTCTTGCTTGGACACCTGATAGCAACACCATCGCAAGTGGTTCAGACGACAAAGCCATTCGTTTATGGGATCGCGTTACAGGGCGGCCAAAAACCACAACTCGAAAATCAGTAGCCGGTCAAGAAATGGGGCCGTTGAAAGGTCATCATAACTATATTCACTGTTTGGCATTCTCGCCAAAGGGCAACATCCTTGCAAGTGGTTCATACGATGAAGCTGTGTTCCTGTGGGATGTACGAGCGGGCAGGCTGATGCGAAGCTTACCTGCACATAGTGATCCCGTCAGTGGGGTTGACTTTTCTCGAGATGGCACGCTCGTCGTCAGTTGCTCGACAGATGGTTTGATGTATGGACTCCTGAAGCTCCAGTTGGTTCATTCTGCTAACAAGTTTATAGTCGTATCTGGGATACATCAACAGGCCAGTGCTTACGCACCCTTGTTCATGAAGACAATCCGGCTGTTGCCAATGTTTGCTTCTCCCCTAACGGACGCTTCGTCCTGGCTTTCAACCTCGACAACTGCATTCGTCTATGGGATTATGTTTCTGGCACTGTCAAAAAGACATATCAAGGACACACCAACGAAAAATTCGCTGTGGGTGGCTGTTTCGGAGTCCTGGAGGGGGCTCCTTTCATCGCATCTGCTAGCGAGGATGGCAGCATCGTCATGTGGGACGTAGTATCAAAGACGGTCTTACAAAGAGTGGAGGGCCACAAGGGCGTGTGCTTCTGGGTGGATGTCCATGGAGAGACGATGGTGACCGGAGGACAGGACAACACAGTCAAGGTTTATCGACACACCAGAAATAATAATAAGGTGAACGGTAATACTGAAAAGGTGGATAAGGAGCCACACTCTGAGGGGTCACTGGCGCAACAAGACGTGGCTATGAAAGGGGCATAGGATGATACCATAGAGATACCTAGTGCAGGCGTTATACAGCTTAATGAAAGAAGATTGCTCGCAACAAGAGGCATATGATGAGCTGCTCCTCCTTAGATATCGGTTATTTGGTGCCCAGGTGGATAATCATCCTAGTCTAATCACAGTCTTACAACCTCAGGTTTAGTACATTCTGTAAGTTTTTGAATCACAATTGATTTTGGACATAGATCCTCAACGAATCAATCTTTCTTAGCTGCAAAAAGCTAGCACTACTGTGAATTCTGCTTCGGAGTTTGGTAATCAACTACCAGAGCGGTTCATTTCCATGCATCCGTCTTCCATCTTCCATCTTCCATCCTCCATGCCAATGGCCATTTTTCACCTCGCCATATCCATCAAAACTTGACCTCGATGTTTCGAGCTCCAACGCGTTGGCCATCAAAATAGACGGCGAAGTCTACAGTCCCATCTTCGCATGTCATCTTGATCTCGAATTCAAGCTCGCGATAGACCTTTCCCACTGAGTTAGTCCACGTCGGGAGGGTTTCGAGCTTGACCTCGCGTGTCCAGTGGATCTCGCAGAGTTTCCCCACGGTCGGTCCCCGAGCTCGAGGGGGCGAGGTCGAACAGCTGAAGATCTCTTGCACGATCGGGCCGGTGTGCTCATCGCCCTCGGGAAAGAGTCTTATGTAGGAGCTACGGATTGGTCTCTTGGTGTATATGTTGTTGCCCTATCCAGGAGATCAGCTTATGACTTGAGGTTTTTTGCCATGTTCCATACCTCTCTGAGAAACCATTTCATCTGGTTGTCAGCCCTATATTCTTGTCTCTCTTCTGACCAGACCTTGTCGCAGACTCGGTGCCTTTTGGGAACGAAGGTGTCCGTGAAACAGACCCCGTAACTGCACCGAGCGATCCTGCTATCGATTCTTACACCAAGGCTTGAGTCAAGGATGTGGCTAATACCACTGCCGACTGCTCCTCGGCATATAGCAGTCCATCTGCATCAATTAGATGAAAACACAGCACATGGGTAACAAACTTCACTTACGGCTTATTGCCATTGGATTGGAGTACCGTGATTCCTGTCGAAGCTTTGAGTCGGTCGAAGAGATACCGACTTCGGCCAAACCCACCGACGAGGATGACATACTTTGCAAGTCAGTAGAAGTCTTTCTGACACAAGTGATTAGAACCGCCTACCTTTGCCGGCTGTCTATATCTTCTCTGGATCGCCTGGGTCTGTCGATGAACGAGTTTTTCAATCTCGTCTACAACAAGAGTAAACACTGACAAAACATCGTTTCTGGAAGAACGTTAGGAGTCATCTGCCTTAGCAAGCCAGGTTTTCTGGAGCACTCACGAGCTTAACTGAATCCTTCCTCGCCTTTTGCATCCCTGGTTCAAGACTCCATGGCAGCCTTCAGGAAGTGCGACCAACCAGCTCTTGTCCTGGCCGCAGAACCGCTTTTTTATTCCATGTTCCCACTCATCATTGAGGAATCTTTTTTCATCTGCTTTGCTGATGTGCTTCCAGGATGTAGAAGATACCTTCGTCTTGATGAGTTTAAGAAAATTCTCATCCAGAAAAATGCTGCCACAGAGCCCGCCTAATTAGTTGTATTAGCCACTTATAAACTGAGGTGTGTATCAAGATATTAGAAACTCACCGTCCCCTTTGACGCATTCTTTGACAGTGAAGGGTTTCGTGGACTCGACGACGTAGCTGACGAGATCCTGAAGCCGTGTCAGCTACGTATAAGAAATGGTCAGCGACAGCAAACATACCACTGTTCCACCGCCAGCATCACAAATGACTAGAGTATCACCTTTCTGGTGCTTTGTCAGGCAAGTATCCTTGGGAGTGTCCTCTTGTACTTTACCTCGATGGTTGAACGTTTGGAGAGATCTTCAACTGTCGCAAGAGCTGCTGCCTCCGGCTCCGAGATAAAATGCAGGGTGGTTTCACCGCAAAGTCTCTTCTCGAGGATACCTGACATCTTGGCAGCTCGCTTCATGTGCTGCTGGGCGTAGGGTGGCCAAATTGCTGGAAGAGTGACCACTATATGAAACCTCGATTGCCCTACCAGCTCATCTCCCAATTTGCGAATAATCGCATCCATAGCGTGGCCCCAGAGCTCGCGCAGAAAGCTCGCAACCGCATCAACTGCATCGTCATTCGATTCCTTCAAGAATTTGCGGGCTTCACGAATCTGGGACGAATTAGATATTTCAGCTGTGATGTCAGAATCTTCGAGTAACAAGAGCTTGAACCACTTGAAGCCAATCTCGTCCTCAGGAATAGAATATCCCCAAGAAGTAACCTCATCGTCCTCATAGAGCAGTTGAGTTGGCACTTTCTCAAGGTCCGAGCACTTGTTCATCTCTGTGTCCCAGCTTGTGACAACTTCAATATCCTCTGGTTGTTGGGAATACGCCCAAGCAAACCCGGAATAACTAGATTATTTTACATGTTAGCCAGAATCGTTTTATCGAGTTGGACCTGATGAGTGGAAGAGGGAGCACTCACGTCGTTCCGAAGTCGATTCCGATGATGATCACGTCGTCTACCGGCTTGTTTGCCGTCACCTTGCCTCTTGGCACATGCTTCTTGCGTTCCATGTTGTTCAAGAGATTGGGTGTCTTATGGACAACCTGAACTGCCTCAAGTGTGCCAGAATGAATGGTAGCCCGAAGACCAAAGTTGAAGAATTTGAAAAGGGGATGGGAGAAAGAAAGAAAACCTTCCGTATCGGAGAAGTTCCTGGCTTTATAATGTTGAAGGTCAATGTTTGATGGTAGTGAATCACAGTCGGCCAGCCCGGGAGCGGCTCGGGCGAGCATTGGAGAGAGAACGGCGCTCTACAATCTTCATATTTCTCTGTTATTTTGCTAGGGGCTCTGTCTTTCTCCCTCGATCCTTATTTTCCCTTTCTCTTCTCTTCTACTCCTCTCTGCCCCGGTAATCCTTTACACATGTATCAGGCGCAGATGTGTCCATTCCCTACAACTTCACCATCATATACTCATTCGATCGCTTTTACCCCTTACTCATCTCCCCCTTTGCTTTGTGTCATCTGACTTTGAATCATATCATCCCTTTTGATCTACCAAGATCTTTAATAGCATACCACTCTCCTATTCATTTTTCATCCACGAAGCTGCGAATAATGATGGGGGCTCGACAGAAGAATCTAAAGCCAGGACATCCTCCTGCTTCTGGAATTGCACTGTCTGATCCCTCAAATAACTTAGCTCAAGAGCCTGCCATCGTCGTCAATGTCAACGAGCTCCCTGATCAGAGAAACCATCATGCTGCCAGGGCCAGGGGCGCTTCAGAGCCGCCAGCTTCTCAGACTGGGCCTCAAAGTCGTCTCGGTGGCAAGCCCCAAGTCTCCGCCGCTCAGTCCTTGGATAATTGTACCGCCTGGGCTACAGCAAGGAACATGGAAAGCCAGCATCGAAGTCCCGCGGAAATCTTGGGTCCTTCCCACGGCATCCCATCAGAAGAAAATTCCAAAGTGATTCGGCAGGCCCAGACAAGTTTTGATCAATTGATCTCTTTGTTGAAGAAAAGTACTTCTCAATCCACCGACGGCTCAGATGCTGCATCTGAGATCGCGGCGCTCCAAGAACGCCTAGGTAAAGAGCAACAGAACAACAAAAGACTCACAGAGGATCACATGAACCTCACCAAGGAGCACAAAAGGCTTGATCGCGACTATCGGGAACAAAGTAACCAACTCTGCGAAGCCAATGCCAGGCTACGCGATACTCTTCACGAAAAAGACCATCTACGACAGTTGCTGGAAGGGGGCACTTTCGCAAACTCTGCTAAAATAACAGACACTGCCATTCTCGATGCTTGGAAGGAGCTATCCTACAACATTCGCGACCTCGCTTATACACTGGCACAAGCACAAAACGTTGAGGGTCTCAGCGACTTCTTCATTAGTAGAATGCGACGTATGACTCCCGAATACAAGAAGCTTCTCCAGGATCAAGACTACAGTCACGCTCTCATGCAAGGCTATCTCTGGAGACTTATTGACGAACGGATCTTTCGACCTAAACAGTCTGATGAACAATTTTGGGGTGGCTGCCAGATAACTAGCCTCAAGCTTGGGAAAGACGAGGTCTACTGTTAGTACCGCAAGATGTCTGCCCTATCCATGGTGTTCGTGTACTAATTTCCGTAGCAAAAGTCATGTCAAAAAAAGGCAAGAATTCAGGCGATTGGACTACCTTGGCCCATGCCGCACGCTCTTTTTCTCAAGTCTCAGTCATGTTCAGCAAGCTCTGGGATGATAACAATGGGCTCATCAATACAGTTGTCTCGTGGGAAACTGAGCTTCTGAAACCATTATTTTTGCGCCGCTCCCCTAGAACTGGCAGGACTCAAGGGAGGATCAATGAGCAGCTGGCCGAAATTTTCAAATCCGCCATCGAACTGGACAAGATGATGATTTATTCCAATGCGTACTTCATGATTGAATGGAACCTACCTGGGAAAAAGCCACCTACAAAATCTCGATATGACAAGGAATCCATGGAATCTGTTTTCCAAGAGGTCGATCTTAGCCCCAAGAGTCTGGTCAGATTCTTCGCATCTCCTTCTCTCTCGAAATCAGGTACAGCGGATGGTCAGAAATACAATATCAGAAACGTGTTGGCCAAGGCTTCTGTCATCTGCAACTGACCTCGCGTCGTTACTTACTGGGTATGACAGGGAAATGATTTGGGTGCTTATTTTCGTTATGGGAGAAAAGTAGTGAGAACAAGAACACTGAGGATGGAAAGGGTACAGCAATGAATTTTCACTGCGGGCGATATTCACACCATCGACGTTTACTACCCCTTTTGGAGCAGGATTCGGAGGGCTTTATTGTACCCCAGTCACTTCTAACTATTCGTTCATATCATCACAGGCAGACACAGATAACAGATTGAGAAATTGCAACTTGCACTTTGATACATGTTGAGGTTCCAAATTCCGGGCGTGTGAATGAACAGGAATTGAAGTGAAATGCAACCATAAGGTCATCTTAAGGTGTCACGATGAAGACTAACAGTATCAAATATCTTCAGAACATCTCATGCTTTTAACTCAAATAAATAGAAGCGAAGTACATAAAAGAAGTATCATCCATCATACTCCCTCCCTCTAGATTAACAGTATTGATCACTGTCTCGTATCCCAACCATTCCATGTATGCATCTATGTCACACTCTTCCAAAGCCCCAATTAGGTATTAAACAAAATCCACCAACTCCAAATCCAAAAAAATGCTGTCTGTACAAAGGAGCTATGTCATCGAAGCATTATCTTTACTGACTCAAGCGCTGAGTCCCAGCCCAATCTTGACAGCCGCACCTAGTCCGCCTTGTCGTGGTTGCTAGTAGTCGGCTCCAGTTGGTGTGGAAGTCTCGGTCTCGGTCTCGTAGATCGTTGTGTCCAGGGTCCTGTTAACGTCCCTAGATTCCGGGTAGGTTGGAATCACAGGCGGGGTCTCTGAGCTGATAGTGGCAGATGTGGTAGTCTCAGCGGGTGTCTCCGTTTCTGCGCTGGTGGTCGTGCTCTCAGCAGTGGAAAGAACGGTGGTATCCTGGTATCTTGTCAAGATTACAGGAGGAATTGTCGAGTTGGTAGGGATGGAAACGGTGTACTCAGAGGACTGGCTGCTGACAGCGGGATCGGTATAGACAGGTGGTGTGTAGACGGGGCTATCATCAGATTTGGTGGAAGTTGAGATGATAGGGTCAACAGTTGAGGAGTTTCCGGGCACTGAGTAGGCGGGCTTGGTGTAGATTGGTGGGGTATAGACGGCCTCGTCACTAGTCGTCGAGATGACTGGTGGCACAACGGTTGACGAGTTGCTGGGTTGAGAGTAGACCGGCTTAGTGTAAACAGGAGGCATGTACGTAGGAGTCTCTACAGGCTTCGTGTAGACAGGAGGATCAACGGTGGATGAGTTTCCAGGGACTATAGGCTGAGAGTAAGCTGGCTTGGTATAAACCGGAGGCGTGTAGATGGAGCTATCGACGGGCTTGGTATAAGTGGGAGTCTCATAAGTCGAAGAATTACCAGCCAAGACGGGCTTTGTGTAGATAGGAGCCGAGTAGATCGGTGTGTCCACAGGCTTAGTGTACACGGGGACTGATCCATTACCAGAAGCAACCGAGGAATCGGCAGGCTTGGTATACACAGGAGGGACATAGCCTGACTGTGTACCAGTGGAGTTACCATAAGTAGGGTCCGTGTACACAGGCTTGGTATAGACCGGCTTAGTGTAGACAGGAGGAGAGACATAGCCATTGGCAGTGCTGTAGACTGCGCTCTGGCCAGGAGTTTGATAACCGGTGGGCGTAGAGGCAGAGTATCCAATAGTAGAGTTCATGTAAGGGTAGTCATTCTTGGTCTGAGAAGGCGCCGCATAGGTCGAGTTGGCGGGATAAGGAGATCCAGTGTTCTGCTCGCCGTATGGCATAGTTGAAGCATACTTGCCAGGGGGCACGTAGATGGTGTTGCTAATGGTCAAGGTCTTGGTGCAGTCGTGGCAGACAGTAGTGGTATAGTAAGATCCATTGGAAGAAGCAGTGACAGTGACAGTGACATCGACAGTCTTAGTAGAGACAAACACGTAGTTAGAAGGACATTGGATCCTTGGCTCAAGAGTTGTCGAGTGAGTTGTCGGTGTGGTGGTGTTCTTGGTGGCCGTGTATGTGTTCACGGGAGTGT
>JAAOAS010000525.1:0-21964 GCA_013396035.1 Fusarium pseudocircinatum | reverse complement strand
GTTTAGTATATATTAGTAAACTAATAATGCTTTTTTTATAATTTTAATACTAAATATTTCTTTTAAGTAAATAATCTTAAGCTAATAATCTTATTATAAAGCCTATTTAGTTAAATAATGCCTAGTTTTATATAAATATACTAAAGTATATTTAAATTTTATATTTATTTAATTCTTTATATCTTATTTATAATACTTTTTGAAATACTTTTTAATTATATCTAAATATTAAAAAGAATTACTTATTTTTTAAATTTACTAAACTATAACTTTACTTTAATAGCTGGAAGCTATCAAGTAAGCAAGGGTTTTAGATATAGCAGACAAGTGCAGATAATATTTACAAGCAGATGTATCTTAAAACGCTGCCTAATAGTATGCTTGGTATCTGTAGGAATGACTCTTCAGAGACAGGATCGAGGTCTACTGCAAAATCGACCAGCCCAACTCTATAAACTGGAAGTGCAATGACGTTCAAGATGCCAGTGTTTTCAGCGCCTATACTATTAACGCTAAAGGGAGGAATATCATTATCTTTTGCACCCCTTATTTCAACTACAAGTCACTAGACGAGAAGAGGGAGGACCTTGAAAACCTGCCTAGCCACAACGGAGACATCACATATATAAAGAGCAGCGCCCATGTTTTCTTACACGAAATGACATACTTGTCTGTCATCGAGGGCCGGTCACCACGTAAGTTATTCTGCAAGAACTCCTGTTATATTTCTCGGCTGATAGATAGATGACGTATAGACATTATATATAACCAGAGGCAGAATCCGGATATGGGGACTGGCAGACTGGTGTGCAGGGCAGATAAGGCTGAAGCTATGCCCAAAAGATACTCAACTGCCGCATGCCTCAGTGGCAAGTGTTTGTATTAATACTTAGTACCAGTCTCTGAACTCATCGTAAGTAGCTAACAACTACGCCTGGTATTTAACGGCGAGGTAGTTCTCCCAGTAGTATAATAACTTTTCTTTAAGCTTATTAAGCTTCTTAATTTTAAATATAATAACGCCTTTATTAACTAGCTTATAGTAATCTATATAATTATTACATCTGAAATTGCTAAGAATCAATTGACTAAAGAGTTAGATGTAAGGTTAAGACTTTTCTAATTGGTGCGCTTGTGACTAGGATGCTTTCTGGTGAAATATTCTTTTTAAGTCAAGCTACCTCCCGCGCAAGTTAATTAACTATGTCATAGATTACCTTTGCCTCGTATTTCCAATTGATCCTTACCCAATTAGTTTCCGTCGGTCAACGTAGTTAGCATAGCGATAACTTAGTAGATTAATGTGTAAGGGGCCGGCGGCCCGGCGGCGGCATGAGGCTAATAGGTATTGCATAATACTCGAGTCCTGACTCGTATTACATAGCATCGCAACGCAGATCTAAGCAACACAATGCGTAAGGCACACTTATATATATAGTGTCTGAGCTCTAGCTGAATGATCGTCCATTGTCAACGACCTACCTTACACCACGACCCCAAACTGTTTAACTATTCATGACTGTTAGCCTACCTCGTCTTCGTAAGGTTGTTAACTATCCTATTATATTTTTGGGCTGACCAGTTGAAGAATTACCGTCTGAATACTTATCCACGCAATCACAATGCTGCGAGACGTTCTACTGTACCTCTTGGCAGGTACAGCTACCAGTCTGCCTCTGGATCCTTGGGCAGTGTCTTTAGTGGAACGTTGTGCGTTTCCTGGATCTGTGATCAACAATTCTTCTCAAAGTATCAAGATTCGATATGATGATGCCTCAGAGCACGTCCACTACGTGGAAGTCCGCCCCGGCAGTAGTAGCACTTCTTTTACCTGCGATGCGGATTTTATCTATCCAGAAGGTTATGTCTTAGTTGCGGTCAAAAAAGGTGGAGATTTCCCTGGAACGACGACGGTTAATTCTGGTGGAAGTTATAAACTTGGCGCTTACCGTTTTGAGTGCTCGGGCATTAAGAGAGGAGTACAATGTGTCGGAACTTATACTGGTAATCAGGCTTGATTGAGGTATGGCATTGGTGAACGACGAAGCGTTAAGGTTATAGTTAATTTAGGATAGTCGATTACTCGTGAGGATATAGATATTCTTATCTACAGCCCTGTCAGAACCTTATAGAAGGTGATTATATTTAATTAAATCTGCGACTGCACGCTACCTTGCCTACCCTGAAAATCATCCCCGGAAAGGGTAAAAAGAATTTAATATATAAAAGTGTAAATTAAGTTATAAATAAGAATACTCTTGTAATACTTATACACTAAGAAAGTGAAATAACAAAAGAGGGTAAGTACTTAATCTTTTTTTTTCTCTTTTTTATTTATTTCAGTATAGAAGAATAAAGTCTGAATTGCTGTAAATGGCCGGCGGCGGCCGTCCTCTCGGGTAATCAAGTCCTTATCAGTCGATCCATATCGTCCAGGTTGGCTGGCTTATTCAGTATAGCCAATCACAAAGTGGAGTTGGTATCCACACAGACATCGCCTGTAACAACTGGGGATAAACTCGCCTATCGATTAGTTGCTCTCCAAGGTAAGATCGCTAGTAGAAGAGGGTAGTCCATAAATACGAATTCATCCATCTAACCGCAGCATCCAAAGGAATCATGTTAAATTAATTGCTAAAGACAACCTACCTAACTCATGACAACACTAATTTTTCGAAGTCAGCCAGACCCCGAGTATGCTTTTACCGAAATGTCCCCTGACCAATTGAACAATTTGCTCTTGAGCACTTTTAGCCACGCCGACGCTGTCGCCTCCATTTCATCACCAAGGCAGCCTCCCCCACCCGCCTCTGACCTGTTGACCCCGCCCACCCAACCTTCCGAGCAACTTACGGACGCACAATGGTATCAAGGCATCGACTTGCTATCAAGAGACGCCATAGTATCAACCGCTCACAATTTTATTAATAATGCGCTCGTCCAATCCAAAACGCGTATTTGGACTAGAGTCTATGATCCTGTTGGTTTAAATCTATCCAAGCCTCTTCTTATGCTGTTACATTGTTATCTAATGAGATCATAAGGCTACACAAAGGTTTTTGACTAGAGTTCCCGATTCCACTGCTTTGGAGGTACAACAAGTAGTTGCTGCGGCCTCGGCCGCACAAGCAAGCTGGGCTCTTATTCCTCCGTACCAGAAGAAGGCAAAAATGCTGGATCTGATGAATATGATCCAGCTCAATCGATCAAAAATTGTATGTCATAGTCAAGAGACTCGATACAAACAACGGCTCTTTAATAATTGAGTTTAGGTGACTTGTTTAATAACAGAAGTCGGCAAGACTATGCAAGATGCCGAATCTGAGTTCGAGAGAGGTCTTGATTCACTCATGTCAGCAATCGGGGTCAGCAATCACAATGGTGGAAACTATTGGCCCGGTCACACGACACATACAAATACAATCCACGACCCGCTGGTACGTATGAGTGTCCTTGAACCACATGATTATTGTCGCTAATGGCTCTTCTAATTAGGGTGTTTGTGTGTCTGTCACGCCTTTCAATTTTCCGTTCCTGATTCCCCTTTGGACCATTCCTATCGCGATCCTCACAGGTAATTCCATTATCCTGAAGCCTTCAGAGAAAACCCCCAGTACATCAACAATTCTAGCGGGATGTTTCCTAGAGGCGGGCTTCCCACCAGGATTATTTAGTGTTCTGCATGGAGGTCCCAGTGTCGTAGGAGGGTTACTATCGCAACCGTCGGTTATGGCTATTCACTACGTGGGCTCAGATATCGGGGGCGAACGAGTCTACGAGCATGCCAGAGCTAATAGAAAGCGGGTTCAAGTGGAATGCGGTGGGAAGAACCATGCCGTAATCATGCCAGACGCTTCAAAAATGTCAACGCTATATGCCCTCGCCGGTAGTGCTTTTGGAGCCGCAGGCCAAAGATGCATGGCATCTAGCATAGCCATTTTTGTTGGGTCGTCGATGGATTGGCTAGGAGAGCTGGTCAGTATCGCGAAACTGCTGATCGTAGGCAACGGTGCCGATCCATCTGTAGGACTGGGACCACTCATCACAACTGCCGCCAAGGAGCGAGTGATAGGGGCGATCAACGAAGCAGAACAAGATGGCGCTCATGTGCTTCTAGATGGTAGAAATTGCCATGTCGAAGACTTTCCAAACGGCAATTTCGTCGGCCCCACCATATTGACCAATGTCGAGCCGTACATGCAAGCCTATCAGGAAGAGATCTTTGGACCTGTCCTCTTATGTCTTCAGGTTGCTACAATGTCCGAAGCTGTCAATCTTATAAATGAGAATCGATGTAAGTTCTCGCCCTTCCAACCAAGTCTAAATGTCATGCTCTCACGCTGGTTTCTTTGTTCCCATTTGTTTGTGCGTCGAGAGCTTCGCGTTAATACGAACGCTAATTGACACAACTCAGATGGAAACGGTTGCGCTCTGTTTACATCCTGCCCGGCTACTGCCAATACTTTCCAACGCCAGGTCAACATCGGTCAGATAGGAATCAACGTTCCAGTGATGGGTTAGTTGTATCCAACTCCATCCCCAGTCACATGAGTCAACTGACGAAAGTATCAGCTCCTTCTAGCTCAATCCCAAGAACGACAAATAAAGACTCTTTCATGGGTGGTAAGTATCTGGGCAAACGTTCTTGAAAAGCACCAAACAGACCGTCTAACACTCATGGAATCAGATATCCGGGGTCCCGGGGCAAGTCAGTGGGAATTTTATACTATGACTAAAACTGTGACATCTCTTTGGCGATTCGAAGAATCGGATTCACTCAACCTGCTTGGTGGCTTCAGTCAACATTGATCTGAGAGCTTTCCCGGTGACGCTTTTTGTATCCCAGAAGGACATCGAACACCTTCTCTGGATGATCGGCCTCTTTTGGAATTGATTAGATGAAGGCTTGTGAGTGACTTTAGTTCACTTGGTCTGAGGATGGCAATGTTCCTAGCTGTCAGAGCTGGCGCGAGCTTTTTGACCGCGATCAATAGCGCTATGGTTGAAGGAAATAATTTGCGCAGCTATCCCCAACGGTGCTCTACCAATCCAGTTGTAGCAGTCTGACATCTAGCTCGTTAGTGGACTGCACCTAGAGTATTCATTTACACGGAAATACAGTGGACAAGATATCTAACGTACTCTGGGTCATGCCCCCGCCACCGTTCGGCCCAACTCGTATGAGATTCATTTCGGGGCTGGTATTCCGAAATGGGATAAGCGGTGAGAGGGAGAATTAGTGATTGATTGAACTGGATGGTAATGAGGAGTGGAACAGATACGGGGCAGTTTACAAGTCGCATGAAAACGTAGCAAAGAACAGATACGTAGAGAATCTCTGTAGGTATGATACGATTTGACTAACGATTGAGCGGAGTGATGATGGAAGGGAAAGGAAAGCAAAGGTGTGAAAATAATAGATGGCGTGGGTTGTAGGGTGCATACTGCGGTGCCGATTAGATAACGCGTAGACATACACCTGGGGTGATATGATGCAACAACAATTACACACTGGATCCCATCCGCACACCCTGCTCTCTTCGGGTGTCGATCCTTGGTTTTGTCATGTCATAACTAGATGCCTAGCTCGTATTTGCAAACTGGCGGAATTGTCGAAGGTTTGATGGCTCTCGAGCATGGATGAAGGATTCGGTATCTTCGCGCTACTGTTTAGCTACTTAGCCAGCCTCCCAGGAATGCTATGACAAGTCGTAGGTACTGGACCATCGTCAATCTCTGCGACCCTCAAGAAATAAAATGATGGCTGTTATATTTTGATCATCTGAAGAAAAGAACCGGCAACACTTTCATATCTCTGAGACTTTAACCTTCATTGAAGCATATTAGTATCATTGATCGCTGTATTTAAATCATCAACCACTTCTCAAGCCATATTATACGACAATTTCTGCGGACCAGCGCAGATAGCTCGAGTCCAAGAATGGCACAATGATTTGGATTTGAACACCCGTTCCCAAAAACAACTAGTAAACCTGTCACTCATTATTTGAAGAGGACCGAGATTCTGATGGAAGAGTTAGCTACTTAGCGAATCGTGGACTCGTGGAAGATGGAATGGCTCTTACGATTCTCCATGATAGGTCCGCCTTATAGCTTCAGCGAATACGTGACTGATATCCATCTGTTGAATCTTCTGACATCGTTTGGCATGTGCAGGAAGAGGCAAAGTATTGGAGACCACCAGAGAATCCAGACAACTTTCTTCCACAACCTCAACTGATGGACCACTCAGAAACCCGTGGGTGACAATTGCGGTCCTGGAGGTAGCTCCATGTTCTAACAACACCTTTGATGCAAGAGCTAAGGTGCCGCATGTGTCAGCAATGTCATCCACAATGACGGCGTCTCGACCCTTCACGTCTCCAACGAGCACCATTCTGCTCACTTGGTTGGCTACCTTACGCTCCTTGTGGATTATAGCCAGCTCGACCTGAAGCTTCTCAGCTATAGCAGCCGCTCTTTTGCAGTCAATTAGTGTATCAATCAGCCTCATGTAGAAGCTTACCGTTTAGCTCCACCAGCATCGGGGGATACAATAACAAGGTTGCTCGTACGGTATCTGCTGCTGATGAAATCCACCATTGATCTCTCGGCATAAAGCTGCAGATTAATAGTTAGGTTTCATCTATTGACGAGGAACAGAACGCACACTATAAAGATATTGTTAGCACGAGCTATCCCGACCTCTTTAGGACGTCTTGTAAGACGCGTCAACTTACTTGTCCACAGGAATACTAAAGAATCCTTGAATTTGTGATGCATGCAAGTCCATAGTCTTTGTGAAACGCCGCAGTCAGCACTTCATGCACGCAGGCTTCGCGGTGGACTTACAATCACATGTGAGCAACCTGCCACCTCCAGCATGTTCGCAACAAGTTTAGCTGTAATTGGTGCTCTGCTCCTGTCCTTCTTGTCCTGTCTAGAGTATGGGTAGCAAGGAAGTACTGCCGTGATCCGTCGAGCTGAGGCCATCTTGCATGCACTAATAGCGATGAGAAGTTCCATGAGAAGATCGTTGACAGGCTCACATGCCGTCTGGATAATGTAAACATCATTGTCTCTAACAGAAGAAGTAATTGTTACGCCGGTTTCGCCGTTGGAGAATCTTGAGCTTTCAATCTTTTGTGCAAGGTCGCAATCGATGCTATAGAGCGTTAGTTTGAACATAGGCCAACAAGATCTGGGCAAATAGCCTCACATGCTGCTAATGGCCAAAGCGAACTCCGGGTAGCTTGTACCTATAGAGACATTCGTGTTAGCGCACATTCACTAGATTTACATTTTGGTAGATAGGAGTAAATGCCTGTCAGCATGTGCAATCGTGTTCCTGCCATGATATATTTCGTAATTGAGATGGACGTTCATATCACGAATTCTTGCTCCTCAGCTTCATTCCCCGATATATTAATCTTTCTACTGAGAGTCTCTGTCAACAATAGTAATGGGCTGTATGGTGTAGCAATTGACGATGCAAGGGTGGATGATGTTACGGTCACCCCACTTACGCCCCGGCGTGTTCGATCATTCTCCTGCGATAACTCATAGTTGTACAAACACCCCACTCTGAGTACACGATCTATCTCGCCTGATCTAAGCATTTAATATAGATTATAGTCTTACTCCCTGTCAAATTAGAATTTTCAAGCTTTCCCTGTTACCTTCTCTTTCACGTCTACAAAATCCCTTTTCAATCATTTCATGCTACCGATAAAATGACGCACGAGCGATCAGACGAGCAGGTCATCATATTGCCTCAGACCAACTACCTTCTGAGTCTGATGAGTATCATTCGCGACGCCAAAACCGCGTGTCCAGCATTCGTAAATGCTTTTGATAAAGTTTGCAATCAACTCCTCCCCGCAGGTGAATAAGCCTTGATTTTGAGCGTGGATGGTATAAGCGTAATCAAGAGCTAATATCGCAGCTTTAAATTTGCTACCATTCGAAAATATGGAGGTCCAGACACCGACAGGGACTACTTTTCACGGCTCTTGCCAAACTGTTCCGGTTTGCGGCGTGAGTATTCTACGCGCTGGTGCGAGCTTTGAGAATGCCATGAGAAATTGTAGTCTGTAAGTTTCTGGAAACACTGGCTGCGACTTCGACACCTTATAACTGAGCTTCTCTTTCATTGACAGGGGCCCGCTATGTTACGGCAAGATCTTAATACAGCGGGACGAAAAGACTTGCTTACCACAGGAGATATATACCAAGCTTCCAAAACGCATCTCTCAACAACGTGAGTGGTTCCACGCCGAGTACTCTCCGTGGAACTGAAACTCACAACTGGCAGACGTCCTCATACTTGAGCCCGTGCTAGCAACTGGTGGCTCTGCTTCTAAAGCTGTTGAGATCTTGAAAGAGAATGGTGTAGATGAGAAAAACATCATTTTTGTAAACCTCTTGGCCTCTAGGAAAGGGCTGGACAAAGTTGTCAAGAAATTCCCCTACATGAAGATTGTTACCGCGGCTGTCGATGCGGACCTAACTATTACTAAGTAAGGCCATCATTCCGAGTTAACTACAGCATTACTAACCAAACTTGCAGCCATATTGATCCCGGCTTGGGGGACTTTGGAGATCGTTTTTATGGTACCACGGGCTAGTGCGCTATTCTTAGAAATTGCTAGAATTTTGAACTTGCTACGGCTTCAATTGACTCGATGAGTCACTCAAATTTTCCTTCGATTTTGTACTCGAAGTTCTATCTATAGTATCCTAGAAACTTCCAAAGACAACATACTTAATAATGATATAATTTCGAGATTATCTTTGGCCGAATTCATGTTTCTGTCGCCATATGTTAGCCGCTCATCCCAGGTGCTTGTCAGAGCCATCATACTTACTCGGTCCTATAGGCGATTTGCAATCCCAGTTTTTGAGGTCTAGCCAGAACCAACAATCAACGATTCCATGTCAAACTCAAGAATTGACAGGAACGATCTCACTGCAATTAGTTCCTCACCGGACCCATCGAGAGCAAGGTACCTGGAGTCGATAGTGGGGTGTGTAATTGCGGTAAGTGCGTGTGATAAGCATCCAGATAACAGCTGAGTTTCTAATGCCACCCCTGGCCGTTTAATCACAAGGAATATTCTCAAATGCCATCTAGAACACTTCCGACACCCGGGGTGAGTGTTTGTAGCAAATTTGAGGTGTAAGTTGACCTTGATACAAGCATTTTAGATTTCTGAGGATCAGGCATGCCAGGATAAGAATGTCTGCCAGCTTCTGCATTGCGTTTGAACATTCTATCAAAACTTATTAACTCTGATTACTTCTTCGTTGCAGCACTGTGAAGCCTTTCAAGCATCCACAATGACCACCAATAGTAAAGAGCGAATTGCGAAGGTCAACGGCAAAAGCCTACCTACTACCGTTGACAAGTATCCAACTTCTCATGGGGTTGGAGAGGTCACAGGTACACCATGGTTCATCGACAATGAATTTGTCGAGTCGTTAGCGACAGACTTCATCGATGTGCACGATCCAGCTACTAATGAGCTACTGACTCAAGTGCCCCAGAATACGGATGAAGAGCTTTTGAGAGCAGTAGACTCTGCAGAGAAAGCTTTTCCTTCATGGAAGGCAACCCCAGTATTGGCGCGGCAGCAAATCATGTTTCGATTTGTGGCACTCATCAGGGAACACTGGGATCGTCTTGCTGCTGTCATCACCTTAGAACAGGGCAAGACTTTGGCAGACGCAAAAGGTGATGTTTTACGAGGACTCCAGGTGGCCGAGGCTGCTTGTGGTGCTCCTGAACTTCTCAAGGGAGAGGTTCTACCCCTTGGTAAGGATTTGGAGACCAGGACTTATATTGAGCCTCTCGGTGTGGTAGCTTCGATCTGCCCTTTCAGTAAGTGACCGAATCTTATCGTACAGACAAACAACGTGCTTGTAACCAGTCGGATATCCTCTCTGATTTATTTGTTGACCAACTATATAGATTTTCCTGCTATGATTCCACTCTGGTCGCTCCCTATCGCTGTTGTGACAGGAAACACCCTTATTCTGAAGCCTTCTGAGAGGGACCCAGGAGCGGTCATGATCTTAGCCGAGCTTTGTAAAAATGCCGGCTTTCCTCCCGGCGTTATTAACATCATACACGGCACGCATCGAGCCGTCAACTTCATACTTGATGAGCCAAGGATTCAGGCTATTAGCTTTGTCGGAAGCAACAAGGCCGGCGAGTACGTATATACTCGGGGCTCAGCCAACGGCAAACGCGTGCAAGCCAATCTGGGGGCTAAAAACCACGCTATTGCACTGCCTGACTGCGATATCGATCGAACGGTTAAGGCCATCGCGGGCGCGGCCTTTGGCGCCGCCGGACAACGTTGCATGGCTCTGAGCACTTTGGTCCTACTTCCCAACTCCGATGCGCTATTGGCAGAGCTGATCAAGTGTGCCAAGAACCTGAATGTTAACGGAGGATTCGAGAAAGACGCTGATGTGGGACCTGTGATCACGCCCGAGAGCAAAGCTCGAGTTGAGTCTGTCATTCAGTCGGCTGAGGATGAGGGCGCTACAATTGTTCTTGATGGTCGCCAGTACAAGCCTTTGGATACCAGATTCGAAAAGGGTAATTGGATCGGACCTACCATCATTACGGACGTCAAGCCTCATATGCGCTGCTACAAGGAAGAAATCTTTGGTCCTGTGCTGGTATGTCCACAGGTCGACAGTTTCGAGGAAGCCATTAAACTTATCAATGCTAATGAGTATGGCAATGGTGTCGCTGTATTTACTGAGTCCGGTTCAACAGCTGCCTACTTCCGTCGAAACATTGACGCTGGTCAGGTTGGTATCAATGTTCCTATTCCTGTGCCGCTGCCGATGTTCTCGTTTACAGGAAACAAGAAGAGTGTAGCGGGAGGTGGCTCGAGTACCTTCTATGGAAGGCCAGGTGTGCGTTTCTATACACAGCAGCAAACTGTTACAAGTCGATGGGTCCATTCAGGATCCATCGAGGACGGAAAGGCTCAGGTGGTCATGACTTACAACTAAGCACGTACACGAAGCTCAACGAAGACATGAGAAAGATACCTGAATGCATAGAAGTAACTAGATAAATGAAGTTGTTCAAGATGGAGAAGAATCCTTGGCTATCAGGTTTTCCCATTGATTGTACTCGTTTCTGTTTGTAAGTGAAGAAGTGAGACAAGTGACAAGCTAAGTCTCTCGAAGTCAAGAATTGCTTGATGTTCAATAGCGGCGTGAGTGTCGCAGTGATAAGCTTTCATTTCCCTGTCGTTCAAAACACAACCAAAGCGCTTATACTGGATTCATCTTTTCAGAGAGCTTTTGGAGAATTTAAGGCGTTGTGTTGTTATTCTTGGGCCTCAGCAAGGCTAGCCCATCGCAAATCGAGGGTTTATCTAGTTCACAAGACAAATCTGATAGGCACACTTAGTTTACCTTCAAATCCAAATACATTCTCATCTATCATTCCATCACTACTTGGTTCCAAAAAGACGATCACCAATATCACCGAGTCCAGGCTTGACGTGGCCCTTGACATCAACCTCCGGGTCAATCGCGCCAGTCACGAATCTCGTGGCATCAGGCCAAACCCCAGCAGCCGCTTCAATTCCATTCTTACTAGCTAACAAAGTGACGAGTGTCACACTCTCTACTCCCCAGTCCCTAAAACTGTCAGTCGTGAGTCGCTATCAAATACGTCATGGACTAACATACTTCAGAATGTTGATGGCTGCTGTGATGGTACCGCCAGTGGCGAGAAGAGGGTCGAGCACATAGGCATGCCTTATGCTTGTTTCTTTAGCTGGCAGCTTGTTGTAGTACTCAACAGGTTGCAGAGAGGCCTTGTCTCGGAAAAGGCCCAGGTGATAGATGACGACGTCGACGTCTTTGGGAAGCTCATCCACAAAAGCCTCCGTCATTTGCATGCCGGACCGAAGAACTACTATAATCGCTACCTTGTCACCAGCAGCATGTGAAGCGACTGCTTCCTTAGCAACCAACGTGGTCAGTCTTGTGACAAGTTGTCGAACTTGCTTGGGGCGGAGGGATTGATCTCGGAGCTCTTCTAGCAGGGCAGGGAAAGCATCATTTGTGCAAGTTGCGATTGAAGCGGCCATGGTGAATCTAGAGAGTATCCTAGGCGAAAGAAAGAAAAGCTATTGACTTGGACTTCAAAACGTAGTCCCTAGTTGTCATGTATTGGTCTAGCCTGTGTTTTATAAGACGATGCGGTCTTAAAACGTACAAGCAAATAACAGTCCTTGTCCATCAGGCGTAAGATGTCTATTCAAGCAAATAACCAGTCATCTCATACAAGCTAAGGTGTGCGATAAAAGACTTGAAGAGCTTAGGCCAACACGCCACTAGGGGTGCACCGTAGAGATAAGCCAATCTGGCAGCTGCCACTGCGGGGCTTCAGAAAGATAAGCCTATGACCACCCCCAGATCAGACCCTAGGGTGCACAGTACACACTAGAAAGCCGAGCCCTGCTCAATAACAGCATGATAATAACGCCAGACTGACCAAACTATTCGCGAGACAAAGAAGTCGGCGTGCTAAACATCAATCATCCCAGGAACCAACAGCTGTATTCAGATAGTACGAAGCAAACACCATACATTCATGATAATGGATGCCGATAGAAATTATTTGCTTTCTCTCCAAGCCGTCCGTGATCAGGCGTCCAAGGTCTTAGTCGCGGCTAAGCAAGGGAGCTTGAAGCATTTCGATTTCAACGAGAGTCGCATGATCGATGTTGCAGACTTCGTATACAATGTCATTGAGGTGATAATCGTCCTCTGTTAAGTTTCATATCTCACGGTAGAGCTAATGTCATATCATTACAGCGCGATTTTGGCCCTGACAAGTATGACACTATACCCCCCCACGGTCGCTGGCAGCATTTCGAGGTCGGAAGCGTCCCACGACTTGACAGTTTGATCAAAAGATGGTCTGATGAAAAGGATGAAGTTGAGGTCACCCGTCGTTTAATTGACCTATTCTTTGTTTCGGTTGTCTTGGACGCGGGAGCTGGTGATTTCTGGCAATATACGGAGCCCGACACTAATCAAGTAGTTATGCGCAGTGAGGGTATCGCTGTGGCTTCACTGCATATGTTTACTGCCGGCGCTTTCAGCTCAAGGAGCTACTGCAAGGAAACAGTCGATGGTGGGTTTATATCTCCACGTGTACTGGTTCTCGGCTGACATATGACTCACCAGGCAAGGGACTCGTCCAGCTACAGGACGCTGATCTCAACAAGCACTTTCAAGTATCCATTGATAACCCTTTCGTTGGAGTCTCGTCCCGTGTGCAGCTCCTGAAAAATATAGGCTCGTCTTTGCTGAGCCTTCCAGCTGTATTTGGAGAGTCAGGGCGGCCTGGCAACCTAGTTGGTAAAGTCCTTCGTATCATTATGCATTGCAAGCCTACTAACATATTCCCATGTAGACTACTTGCTGCTTAAAGCATCTGGCTCCAAAGTCTTGGACTTTGAGCAGCTGTGGTCTTGTCTACAAGACGTTCTTATCCCATCTTGGCCAAAAGATCGCACTGTTTTCGACGGCAAGCCGATTGGAGATGCTTGGTCTCTTGATATCCTTGCTGAAATCGCTGAAGAACAAGGAGATAACAAGAAGGCTGTAAGTAAAATTCAACCGTTTCATAAGCTTACGCAGTGGCTTGCTTATTCTCTTTCTGTTCCTTTTGAGAGGCAACTTGGATACAGCTGGAAGAATATTCAGCTTGGCACTGGGCTACCTGAGTACCGCAATGGTGGGCTCTTTATTGATCTCGGTGTATTGGTATTAAGAGCAAAGGATTTGGAGGAGGGACAGAAGTCATCAGGCACCAAGCTTCCTCAATTCGGTGCTTCGTCTGACACGGTGGTCGAATGGCGTGCTATGACTGTTATATTGTTGGATGAGCTGCATAAGATTATAGAAGAAAGGTTCAAGCCCCATGGAGTTACCTTGAGTTTAGCACAAATGCTGGAAGCCGGAAGTTGGAAATCAGGGCGGGAGTTGGCTGCGAAGCTGAGGCCTGATACTAAGTGCAGCCCGATTCTGGTTATCAGCGATGGCACTCTTTACTAGTGTCAGGATGAACAGTCATATAGTTCATAGTCAACTTCTTCAATGAAAGCGGACCGTTCACAACGACTTTTCTTCGACAAATCTTCAGGCTTTACTGCATGATACGATAGGTGCCATTATATGAATTAGCACTACCAAACTCGAGTTTTCCATTTGCCAGATTTACAGTGGTCTAGCCGTGAAAGGAATTAGATGCAGACACTGTAATACAGACATTTGTTCTACCCTTGTCGGAAACGCGGTTTCTCTGTTGCGTTACTAGCACAATTAGACATATTCTGTCCTATTAGTCTGATGCTGTCACTACTAGAATAGTTATGCATGATCATGAGAGAGCATACTTCTGCCGACCGAGACTAATTCCACGTATAATCAAATTTCTCTGACACCTCGTGTGAAGTGTGCAGAGTCATCCTATAACCCGACCCGCACCCCCCCTTTTTGTAATTATCGTAGACTAGCAGCACGAATCTAGATAATATTTCTCTGATAATAAAAAGGCACGTGCGCGTTATCTCTTACACCCCCCTTTCAATAGAGCGACGGTTTACTCGGGGTGTCCCATACACCCTCACGTGGGGCACGCCCCGGGTGTAATGGATCCAAAGTCCCTTGGGTCTTTGCGACTCGATGGCAAAATCCAACCATCACAAGCATATTCCTTTTTCGAGACGACGCTTTATCTTTAAAAGGATGTGATAATACCACCTAATCTTGGGCTTATTATCTCAAAATCATCTCGTTCGGAGGTCATTGAACATCGTTCGTATACCCAGTCACGGCAACGCTAAGAAAGTCTGTCCCAGCACCAATGGCATCGCAAAGTGATATACAGCCCAAGGTGAACCCTTTGAATTCCCTATTCAAAGAGCGCATAATTGTGAGTAAAGTCCGTCTTTGCTGCCAGTGCACCAAAATTCGCTGACTTTGGTAGCTCACCACTTATCCCGGCCAAAGTGTCGTGGATCCCGTGGACTTGCAATGGGGCAATCCGGATCCCCAGAAGCGAGGGCCAGTTCTCGTTTCGCGATCCAAAGAGACCCTCAAGAAGCGCAACGCTATCGGTGCCCACGGTGGTAGTTATTCTATCTACAACGCCCTGGCCATCGCTGCGGGCGATCTCCAGCCCGACTTCCGACCTAACTTTGACAACACACAACCGACATTCATTCCTCCACAGCAGGAAGCATGGGGAGATCCAAAGATGATTGTGTCTTTGGACCCTTTTGGTCATGATGTTGCTACGCTGTTCAAAAAGCAGATTGACGACGGCATTGATATCAGGCCTTCGATTGCCATTACGCGCGCGCACATGCGTGTGTCTGAGATCATGGACTCCATCAAATCTGGGAAACTTCAGGTTGACGGTGAGGTTATCGTCAATCAATTGGGCGATGTCAAGGTCACCAAGGTTGCTGTCGAGCCTGTCTGGCATTTGCCAGGAGTCGCAGCACGATTCGGAGTCGACGAGGGAACTCTGCGCCGATCGCTCTTCGAGTTCACAGGTGGTAGCTATCCAGAGCTAGTCACCCGCCCTGACATCAAAGTCTTCTTGCCTCCGATTGGAGGTCTTACAGTATATATTTTCGGACCCCCCGAACGAGTATCCGATCCCTCTGTTAAGCTGGCTCTCCGAGTCCATGACGAGTGTAACGGTTCTGATGTCTTTCAATCTGACATCTGCACTTGCCGGCCATACCTTGCCTTCGGAATCGAAGAGGCTATCAAAGAGGCTCAGAATGGTGGCTCTGGTGTCGTGATTTATTTCCGAAAGGAAGGTCGTGCGCTTGGCGAGGTTGTCAAATACCTTGTGTACAACTCGCGTAAACGAGGTGGTGACACTGCTGACAAATACTTTGCCCGAACGGAGAGTATCGCCGGTGTGCGTGATGTAAGTTCTCAGATTGACAGCTTCTGTCTTGCCTTGTAACTGACTACCATTGAGATGCGATTCCAAGCATTGATGCCCGACATCCTCCACTGGCTGGGCATCAAAAAGATCGATAGAATGCTTTCTATGTCAAACATGAAGCACGACGCCATCGTGGGACAAGGAATCCCAATTTATGAACGCTGTCCGATTCCTGATGGTAAGCTTGGCTCCTGATGCAGATATCGCAAAGATGCTAACACAACTAGAACTAATTCCCGCAGATTCTCGAGTTGAAATTGACGCCAAGATTAATGCTGGATACTTCACGACTGGAAAGAAGTATACTGATAAAGAGTTAAAGGAAGTGAAGGGGCGAGGCTGGCAGAGCTGGGAGGATGTAACACATTAATGAGTTATACTATTAGTTATTAGTAAAAGCTAATTATTTTAAAGTAGTTAGGTTCTGTAAAGTCTGTCAACTAACGCGCAATGAATTCAGAACCCTCGTATCAAATGTCAGGTAATATATGATTCTTAGTGTCCTTCTTAGCTTTTCTTTCTTTTACACTGATCTATTTACATGATATAATGCTTATAGGTCCTGCTGTTATGATAAGGAACCAGTATATATACTTAAATTAGCTAAAAGATTTGTTACAAGCCTCTGCTTACCTCTTAGTATAGACATATAAGCGTTATTATCTCTAAGGAGATGGTACAGTCTTTAATACTGGTTTATAAAGACCTGCACTCTCTAACTCGTGTCGGAGCGGTATGAACTTAACTACTAGGGAAGCGTCAGTGAACCTTTACTCAGGCAACGTGGTGCTTTGAAAAGTGGATAAAGCGTTAAGTAAATAGTTCGTCCTGATATAGCTGAAAACCGGGTGAGAGACAATCTAGCCAGCCGCTAGCTCACGCTTCAGGAGGTTCAGGTCGCCACTTTCACCCGCTAAAGCCTGTCGAACCTGTATTGAGCGGGGAATTAGCCTGAGATGGTCTAGAGCTTTGTCTGTGGCGAGCTGAGACCCCATGACCAACACGTCCTAGCGTTAGTTCTAGTGTGATGTGGGAAGAGTACGTTTGCTGAGCTAAATTCACCTAACCTGCTGTTAATACCTCACAGCGCCCTCTTCTCTCTCTACCATCCAGTACATCCCTTGTATACACGGTTCTAAAGCTTCTCAAATTCTCTTCTCAACACTGAAATTAATCGCCATGTCTGGCACGATGCAAGGTGCCATGAATGTTGCAGACACAGTTGATCGCAATGCTTTTGAGGAGGAAGCCATTGAAGTTGCCTCACAGTGGGCGCAGGAAAAGGTTGAGAATTTCCTGACCGAGATTGAGTATGGCACCAAGTATGATCAGTCTTCTCCTTCTTCTAACATGACTATAGAAGCAATGGCAACGATCACAAGTTGCTCAGGATAAGCCACATCATCAGTCGCCGCAGTTCCATTGACGTCTTCACTGGCGAGAGCTCAGACATTGGCGAATTTGCTAAAGACCTTATCGGAAAGCTTGCTGACAGTAAGGTCATGGAGGGTCTTGGGAGTTTAGCTGGCACTCTGCTAAATAAGCTATTTGGATCTTCGTCTGGTTCAGCCCAGACAGAAAAGATTTAGTAAGTCAACATCATTGAAGACCGTTTTCTTCACAGTCGCATTAACCGACCTCCAGTGAAGTTGTCTTTGATGAGCTCGGTGGACTTAATCGTCTTGATGCATTCTTCTTTTGCTATCGGTTTGCATCGAGTGGAATCAACAAAGCCGTTATAGGGACATGCATCGTTCGTTCCGCTGCTATCATGGTCGATGACAACGCCTACCGTGTGCTTCTCACTAGATCCACCACCCTCTCCGACGCTCAGCGTGCTTCCCTGATAGCCGAGCATCAGAAGCAGGTCTCGGATTAGCATGGCAACCACGAAGCTGCTGATTCTGCACTTCTTGAAGCCCGGGTCAGGTTGGCACGGATTTGCTTGAAACCACCATGCGGTAGTGTGCTCGACCTCGTGTAAAATCAATGCTGCCATCAACAGCCTGGACTTCCCTAGGCGGATCGAAGTCCTTGACAATCTTGGAGATGTTCTTATGCTTTCCAGGCTCATAGAGAAACTGTTGTAGGCACAGAGACCACCGTTCTACGGTCCTCTTGTCTTCTAGCAGCTGGAGTTCCAAGCGTGGGTAAACGGTCTGAAGTAATCGAGGCGCTTCGGCTGAAAACCTTAGTCGGCTCCATCAGCATCCCAATCTGTGGGCACATCAGTGGATATGTGCTTATCTATCTCCGTCAGATCATTATCTGCTTGTATTTTATACATGTTTGAAACCTTAGCAAGAAACTCTGAAAGTGAGTCGATACTATCCAGACCCCTTCATGGTCTTTTGTAAGTGTCACCCTCTCTAGTAAGGAAATAAGGTGCGCTCGGTTCTCTTCTATGCGTGGTTGTTGAAGTTGAAGCCATTCTTCCTCGGTCCGCCGAATTGCGTCCTCTCGATCCCCTCGATATGAGATGTGGATAGCCTCGGACATCTCCTCCAATTTAGACCTTTCTTCTTTAAATGGCTTGTCTTAGAACTTGTAGATCTTTTTTGACATTCCCGGTCTTCTTCTAAAGTTTGGAAATTATCTTCACCTCTTGCGTATCTTTTTCCAAGTGCAGTGCATTCTCACCGCCTCTCTGCCATTCTTTTTCTATAAGATCCCTCTTCTGCTTTATACCTCCCCAATATTGATCTAGGGCTTCTTGTCGCAGAAAAAGATTCTCTCCGATATCGATCTACAGTTCAATGTCTTTTTAATCAGAATGCTCACGTCTATCAGGCCCCTTGTGCTGCAAAAGGGTATGACGCAAATTGGAACGCTTGTCCTCAGAAGACTTCTTGAGTTTGATTTCCTCACTTCCTCTTGATTACATCTCAGTCTCTCATGTAGCATCCAACTCATGTTCGGCTTGCCAGCTTTAAGCAACTACTTCCTCGACTCCGGAAGGTCAGTCACGATGGACCTACAGCGGTCGTGAAAGTCTTCCAAGATGCTTTTCCCGCGTCTTCTTAGCCTCCGCATCAAGTGCTTTTCTATGTTCCTCGATCTGAACAATTTGAAGCAGGAGAGACTCGGTAGCTTGAGTGAATTCCTTTTCTCTCTTCTCCTTCGTCTTCATCATGCGACCCAAGGGACCATCGACTCTCGCCTCAACATAGGCCCCAATAGCATTCTCCCTGCCCCTTGCGGTTTGAGCCACCGTAATGCCAAAGGCTTTAATATTCATACTGGTAAAGGTGTCAGACTCACTCATTCTGACGCCTATGGCTGCCTTTCCTGTCTCAACGCTCCCGAAAATCCAGTTGCCAATCACTTCAATGCCTCTGTTTAGGTGCGACATGAAATCATCGACTTGCGTCGCGTAGTCCCTTATCCACCTCCACCTTGTTCATTCCCTCAACAAGATCACGGTTTATGTCCCTGCTGGCCTGGTCGACAGAGTCCTTGGCATTCAACAGGTTTCCGGCGATCTCCTTGAATAGCTTGTCGAGTTACTCACATTTTCCTCACCTTCCGCCTCCATCAGATCGCTTTGAGCAGGCGCCAAACAATTCAAGGACCTCCGTGACGATCCTTCTATGGGCCTCCCCGCTTTTGTCGCTGGAGAGGGTATGGATATCATCCAGATTCTACCTTTTCTTCACCATACTGAGTTGTGTATCTATGGACTCCTGGCCGATGCGGTCAACGAAGCCTTTACATGACTTGGCCAGATTATTGAAAAGTAGGAGCTACCGTACAGCATTTATACTGACAGGTAATCTCCCATCGGCCATCTTCAAAAGCGGGACGAGTAAGGTCTTAAGTCAAAGCAGCATTGTTAGCCTTTTTTAGTGAAGCGGCAGCTTCACTGAATGGAAAGCCGACTTCATCATGCTGCTCATTGTTCCATTGGTTTGAGTGTTTGATTGATAGGTAAGCTTACGACATCTCAACAAGGCATCTCAAGCCAAGATACCGAAAAGTCTCAATTAATAAGCTTAAACCCTTTAACTTAGAGGCATTTCTCAAAGGCTGCTACGATATTTACGTAACATAAAGGTATTATATAACAACTCTTACTTTAGGAAGATCTTGAAATGCACGCATGCCAAACATAGCCTTTCCCCCTACTAAACTCTTTTCTAGTGACTCCCGGGCATATGCCCGCATCTGGTGCTCATACGATCTCAACGCCTCGGGATTCAGACCCTCCTGATCTATAGCATCCACTATCTTGGCTGCGTCACGTATGGCAGTTGTAGCACCCAAAGCGGCCGTGGGACTCATCGCATGTGCTGCATCACCAATAAGAGTGACACGTGTAGCGGTCGCCCCAGCTCCCCAATCAGGGATATCTGGACTCGATGAAAGAACTCTAGAAACTGACATCTCAGTTGTACTGGTTTCGAAAAGACATGCCAGCGACGGGTGCCAATCTTTTGCGAGACTTTGAATCAGAGTCTTTACTTCGTCCGAGGGTTTTGATAGAATATCCGCAGGGATACCCTGTGAATCGCAACGTAAGAAAATAACCCAGTAGACATAGTCTTCTGGCAAGGAAGCAATCTCTTTGTTGAAGTGCATGGGTTCAAGGAGACACTTCATGCTGCCGCCATGAATAAGGGTGAGGCCTTCCGAGGCAGATCTTGAGAACTTCTGACAGAAGGCATCTGTAAGATATGTCTTCCCAAATACTAGTCGTGCTTCTGTGTCAAGGAGGTTGTAGGAAGGCAACAACTGCTGGCGTACTCGAGACCAAACGCCATCCGCTCCAATCAAGAGAGACCCTTGAACATCAGGCCCATCTGAAAAGTGCACAGTGATTCCTTCATGTCCATCGGTAAAGGAGTGATACTTCCGACCAAACGTGACATGGTCTTCGATGCCTTCTAAAAGATTCTGTCTCAAGACTCCACGATCTGCACTTAAAGGCTTGTATACAGGACGAGGCGGAATCGGACTGTTGGCTCCTGGCTTGAACAACTTGGTCGTCAACTCTCCAGTCAAAGCATTGAGGACCGCATTGGGAATGCTAGAGTGTGAGGTAACGGTGTTGCATGACGCTTCCAGGGTTCGATACTTTTCTAGTGGCAGGTATCGCTTGAAAGCTTCGATGCCTTCGTCAGCGATGCGAATGCGATATCCTTGGCGGCGGGCAGTCAGACTTGGATCTGCCTCGTAAACATGAAAGGGAACGCGAGTCTTGTGGAGGAATTGCGCCATAGCGAGACCGCCAACGCCAGCACCAATAAGTATAACAGGAAGGGTTGTCATTCTGGGAGAAGGAATAGAGGTTAAGATTGTATGAGAAACAAGTTAAGCTAGTAGCAAGTTGCCTGTGTTATTTCACTATGGAATCACCTTGGAGTTGTCTGGAAACAGTTTATTTATGCTTTCTCGCTAAATGAAAAGCCCGAACTCGGTCCTGTAGAAGCTTATCGCCGAGCAGGTAGGAGGCCACTAGTCTTATGTTATGAATTCTAGTGAAAGCTGTCATACTTTGCAGAAAGAAGTCCCATGCAGTCGGTGACATGGCGCATATACGGTGAGGAGGACTGGCGATGATTGGTCTGGTGCTGTAAGAACTTTGGAATAATGGAGTACTTGTTCTACTTCCGGTAACGCGTCGCTCCTACAGCGAAAAGCCGAGTCGCGAGTAACAAGTAGGATGGCGCGACGAGTATATCAGAAGGCTAGGAAGATTCTAATATACAGCTGCAATACTTTAAGATACCTTTGGAAACAAGTATTCAGGTCACGAGGCTAGATGTGCTTTGTAGCACTGCTATGAACTATTTAATAGAATTACTTAAGGCTCTTTTAAACATTATTACATACCTGTATTTAGAATTTTCTTAAGTAAAAGCTAGTATAGCGTAAACAGCGAAAAATAAAAGGCTTATTCTAGTACTAGCATAGTGACTTATATCAGCCTCTAGATATAGAGGGTAGCTG